>JAHWFP010251065.1:22029-36192 GCA_023313725.1 Lithobius niger
AAAACAAACAAAAGCCCATAATTAGATTTCAAGAAAAAAAGAAATAAAAACATTTCTTTGGCAATCAAACAAAATAGCTAAAATAAAGGCTTTTACAGTATTTGGATTCCAAATAAAAACACAAAAGGAAAAAACGCATGTGGGGGGAAGCCACTTGTACGGCGGCTGTACAACGTAGTTTCTGCGGCCTCTTATACCTGATACTCTGTAGAAATCGATTCGCCCAATGTACGTACTGAATTAACAACTATCAAGTATTCACATCTAATCTCCACACCACTCGTTGCACAAAAGGTCTAGTAACGTTATTCGACAGGAGTTCCCAGTTTACAGTGCTGTACTTACTGTAATTGGCTGAGTTTAATTACAGATTTAGTAACCTTGGTTAATGCTGCATGTTGCCCTTCGGCTACTGTACTGCCATTGCACGCAAAGTTGTGTCATGTACCTGATGTTCCCAGGACATGCACTATTGTGTGATGTGTAGTATACTGTACTGTTGGTCTGTACACTTGGACGTGACAGTAGTTAGGTGCATACAACTTGAGATTCGCTTCGTTCGACACCAAACCATGCATTTCATAACGACATGCCACGCATGAACCTACACCAACGTATCAATATTATCTGATATTATTAAATGGTATTACCAAAACGATACGATAACAGACGTTTTGGTGGTGTGGCAGGCTACATATCTTCAGCCACCTCCATGCCGGTCTACAGTGGCACGTCATTTGGTGGAGAAATTTGAAACCACAGGTTCTGTGGAAAATCAACATGAGGGCCATTCTGGCTGTAAACGAACGGCATGAACGATTGAAAATGCCGCCGAGGTCCACCACGTGTTGCTTGATGAACCAATGACGTCCCAGCTTCAGTTGGAACAGCAAATGGGTGTGTCACTGCCTTCAGTTAATAGGCTGATTACGTACGTAGGCTTAAAGGTGTACCGTCCGAAGATGATCCCGATCGATGCTTTCAGTTCTGCAAGGAATGCCTAGATTTCCTAGCAGATAATCCACAGAACGTGGAATGGATATTACACTCCAATGAAGCCAAGTTTCATCTGAATGGCAGAGTGATGACAACCTACACGTGACTATGGCGGCATTCACGCCGTCCCCTGGCATCAATGTTTAGGGAGGTATATGGGCTGGGGGACGGGGGGGGAGGAAATCGTAGGACCATTCTTCCTTGATGGAACAATCAACGGTGCAGTATATCGTCAGCTGCTAGAAGACAGGATTCTGCCAGCTGTACGGCATAAGTGTCCCGCAGATATTATTTTCCATCAAGAAGGTGCATTACCGCACTATGCAACACAGGTGCGAGACCTTCTTGATGACCAATTTCCCAACAGCTGGATTGGTAAAGGAAGTGCGATGGAATGGCCCGCACGTTCATGTGATCTGACGCTTATGGACTTTAGTGTGTGGGTAATAGTACGGGATTTGGTGTACATTCAACCAGCCGAGGATATTGCAACACTGCAGGTTCTCATTACTGCTGCATTTGAGACATTTACTCTTGATTTATGCAGAAGAATATGCTTAGGTGTGGAAAGCAGATGCGGTGAGTGGATCGTTGCTGGAGGAGGGCAGTTTGAACTGGTTTGAAGCAAAATTGTCAGCCTTCAAGAGGTTAGCCTATCTGGTCCGGCAGTGGGACAGGGGACCGAGGGGAAAGTCCTCCCCCCTCCCCGGGTTCCACATGCACGTTTTCTTTACAGAACTGAATGTGTCGATCAGGATCACCTTCGTTTAAAGCATGGATATGTTCCTTTTGCGAATTGTTACTTGAAATCAAATCACTGTGAATAAATTTATTTTTGCTATTTTATTTGAAGGCCAAATAAATGCTTTCTTGTTTCTTTCTATTTGAAATTAAAAAATAAATGCACTTATCGTTTGTTTTGGTGGTCTCCCCCTCCCTCACCAACTCGGGTTGCCACATGCGTTTTTATTTGGAATCCAAATACCGTAATAGCTTTTATCTTAGCTATTTTGCTTGATGGCCAAATAAGTGTTTCTTCTTCTTACTTGAAATCTAATTATGGGCTTTTATTGTTTGTTTTGCCCCTTCCCCCCCCCCCGACCAACCGGGGTTGTCCCATGCTTTTACCTTTTGTGTTCTTATTTGAAAGCAAATGAAAGTTATCTTTACTGAGGTCTGGAATAACTTTTCATGATTTCTTTACTGAGGTCAGGGAGAACGGTTATAGCGACGGGGAATGGTTGTCGGACTTAAAAAATTCGACGTGTAGCGTTTTTTTTAAACACCCTGTATTATTTAATTACTGCATCACCAAAACGATATGCAGACCGCCATTGTTTTGTTGAAACGCACAGAAATTAATGCCGAGAGATGGTAGTCATCGATTTCAACTTGCAGACTATTGATATAGCTCTATTGGCTGAGAGAGCTCAGGTTGCAGCTCTCACAGCCAAAAGAGCTATCTCAATCGGCTGCGAGTCGAAATCGAAAAGTGACATCTGTGCATTAATTTCTGCACATTCCAGCAAAACAATGGCTGTCTCCGTATCGTGCTTTCGTGATGCAGTAATTAAATTGTTTTATCGACGTACATAACCTGCACGACGTGCGTTGCATATTCTAACCGCAATTCTTGTGTTTAGTTATTAAGTGGTCCAAAACGTGCATGTCGAAATGGATGTAATTGCCCTTTAAGTAAAAATAAATCGGTAAAACAAACCAAAATTGCATCTGTTCAAGTGCTGTTGTGGTTTAAGTTTTACAAAACCTTTACAGTGTTAAAAGTGTAAATTTGTGGATAATAGTGTGTGGGATGGGAGGAGGAAAGGGGTGAAGGGGTATGGAGGTAAACGGGGATGCTGGACCCCCACCAACGACCATGAACAGTGAAGTGTAAATTGTGGATCCTAGTATGGTGAGGGGGACAGGCATTCCTGTGAGCCCCAAGGATTCCTCAGCACCTCTTCCCCCACTCATTAGGGTACATGTCAATAAATAACATAATGTACACTTAACAAATGCAAATTTTTTTGGGAGACAAGCACCTCTGTGACTCCCAAACCTCGTTCTCCAGCACCCAATTCATAACTTTCCCACACTACACATTAGGATCCACAACAATAACAATTTTCCACTTTTGACACTGAAATGTCTTTTTTTCGGGGGGGGGGAGATGTGCCACACATAGGACCTGGGTATCGAAGGTTCCTCCAGTGGTATATCGTTAATGTTGTCGTGTTTGTGGGGATTATGTTCTACTAGAAGGTGTCTCTAAGCGTAGGAGCACTAGACGTTTCAAACCTGATTGGTCAGACCTAGTCAGATGGTGGATCACGCGGCACACATTGGTCTATTAGTTTATATAAGCATGTATATTTTGGCTGCCACCTCTTTATTGAGCAACTTTGAAATGAACGGCAAAGCGTTTATGGAATCGTGGATTATTTGTTAGTTTTACATCCGAAAGTAAGTTTCACACCTTTTGTGAGAAACAACCATAGTTTCTAGCTGTTATTTTGATCCATGGCCTCCGGCCTACACCAGGAATCGGGTTGGATGAGGATGATGATCCATATTTGCGCCGCGTAGGCACACTTAGTAGTGCAGTAGTGTTAGTGGTATTATGGCTAGCAATCTGAAAAAAAAAAAGGTGCATGTAGCTCTTGGGTAGCCAGACCGTGTAAGTGCTTTATGGCAATCGTTTACGAATATATATTGGCATGTAAATATGTACCTCTTATCCTCTGGAAGTAGAATGGCGAAAAGTACGAAGGTGTTAAGAAATCGTCTCGAAAAAGTGATTAACAACCTCGAACAATTTTCCCGTTTTTTGGTTTTGGTTAATGTTCTGTGGATCCATTAGATTATGCGGCTTGGCTGTGGTACAGCGGGCCTATTGGCTGCAGCTTGGGCGTAGCGACAATGACGCGCTTAAAATAACTGACATTTTTCAATGCGATCAAAGCAACGCTTGGAACTTGGCTTGACTCGTTGCCTCGTTGTGGTGTGAAGCCAAACTCTCAGTACTCCTAGTTTCGGAGTATCCCCCTTTACTTTAAGGGCCTAACTGTAAGGGCCTAATGACATGGCTCCCCAATTGTCAAATTCCAGGGAGATTTCTTCCCAGTGACGTTGTGTTTTGAAACCAAGCTCGCAACACTCCTAAAGTTTACGGTTTATCAATCTTAACTGTAAGGACCTAATGACATGGCTCCCCAATTGTCAAATTCCAGCGAGATTTTCCATTAACAAAAGGCAGTATTTCAGGCCAGCTGTGCTTTGTATACTTTGTGTGTGTGCCAACACACTATTATTACTGTTTTCTTTGTACTTGCAGGGTATGGATAAACGCGATAACGTCAGCCATTCATTGTCCTTCCCCACTATATGCTGGAATGTACAGGGTGGTCCACGTAAAACTGACGACCCAACATTTCTTAACTCCACCTTTCTAGTTAGCACCCCTCAGACACATGACAGGATTTGTGGAATGCTGTGTTTTTCGCCAAAAATCTAGAGTAAAGCTTTTAAAAAGAATCCAGAGTAAGACCTCGGCGTTGCAGCCAAGTTTTGTATTATAGTGTATGAGGATTTTGGATTGCACAAACATTTGGAAAGTTTTAACCAACTTGTTACATTCTGGGCTTGGGGCTTAAAAAAAGCCTGTCTCCAGTAGGGAGGGCTTTAAGCCCCATAGTTGAATGTGGATGCCGGTCAGAATGTAGCAAAGCAGTTAAAACTGTTTCGAAATTGTTAGTGCAATCCAAAATCCTCGTGCACTAGAATACTAGCATCAACTACTTCCATCAGCATATCCATGCCTTCTATAATAAGTCCCAAATATTCTAACTTGTCTTTGACAGTTGCGTTGCGTGGGACAGGATGATCGACAATATAATGATAGAATTTGGGTGTGGGTTTTACTGTTGTGCTGTATTCACCAATTACCCTAACCTTGCCGTTTAAGCCTGTGCACAACCACAATCGTTGTAGCCCATTCGCATCAGTCGTTGCAGTTGTACTGCAGTCGTTTCTCTGGTAAAATTAATATCAGTCACAATGGAAATCGCGTAATATTTACCGATCTATCACGTAATTAATACGTACCATACTGAGTTGCCACAGTGGCGCGAACCAATGATTACCTCGCATCAAATGCGTCACTTCACTACCAGGTACTTGTTTCAAAAATTACTTCGCAGAAGCCACGATACCGGACATGCCATCGTAGTAAATACAAGATGAAGGGACGATGCTGACCGTTTGATAAAATCAGTGGGCTTGGGCTAAGTTATTCGGTGTTGAGGCGCGATTGGGTGGTGGCTGTATTTACTGGTTTCCCATTGGTCAATGATTGGCACTATACCAACGGTTCATCACCTCTGAAGTTGGATTAGTGGCACATAAACCCCAGCAAATAGTGGGAATGAGTCGTGCTCTGATCACATTGTGTAGTCACACACATTGGTTCACACATTGGTTTTCAGTTTAAGTTTAGGCTAATCGCCCTCCTGAACTAGTATTTCAAAATAATTAAAATCCCTTACCTGCTTCGGCGCCTGCTTTGGTCGTTGTTAAGCAAATTTTTTCTTTTGGTGGATAGATGATTAGTTGTACTGTAGGGTTGGACTTTTTTCAATTTATTTTGTTTTAAGCATTCTGTCGCTTGGTAGCAATGAATGCCCAGCATTAATGGTAATGATTGCATAACCATGCTATGAAGTTGATTTGACACTTTCACTCCCAACCAATTACAAAATCGAAAGTTTGAAAACTGTCAAAACTACTATCAACAACACTAAAGAAATTGACACAGAGCCGGTGGGAGGGCTTCATAGCATGGTTATGCAATCGTTACCCTTTAATGCCGGGCATTCATTGCTACCAAGCGACAGAATGCTTCAAACAACAAAAAAATGAAAAAGTCCAACCATACAGTACAACTAATCATCTATCCATCAAAGGAAAATATTGCTTAGCAACGACCAAAACAAGAGCAGAAGTAGGTAAGAAGATTTTAATCATTTTGAAATATTAGGCCAGGTGGGCGATTAGCCTAAACTGAAAACCAATATGTGAACCAATGTGTGTGACTACACATGTAATCAGAGCAAAACGCATTCTCACTATTTGCATAATATGGCATTGTGGTTTCATGCGCCACTAATCCAACTTCAGAGGTGGGCCCAAGCCCACTGATTTTATCAAACGGTCAGCATCATCCCTTCATCTTGTATTTACTACGATGGAATGTCCAGTATTGTGGCTTCTTCCACATACTAGGCCTAAGTAATTTTGAAACAAGTACCTGGTAGTGAAGTGACGCATTTGATGCAGGATAATCATTGTTTCGCGCCACTGTGGCAACTCAGTACGGTAAATATTAGGTGATTTCCATTGTGACTGATATTAATTTTAACCAGAGAAATGACTGCAATACAACTAGGTCGTATTATACAACATGGTGACTGATCAGATTCTATTTTAACCATAGAAACCACTGCAGTACAACTAGGTCGTATTACACAGTTGTATAAAAGGAGATGGTATAATCTAGGTAAAGTATTACTCCAGCGTACTTTTCTGAAATGTAATTACATGCCGAAGCTGATAAACACACCTTGCGTAAGTGCTAGGTATTTTAAGTGTCGGTAATCAACTCTGGGCTGAGAACATTTCGATTGTGATATTACTACTGAAAATAAAAACTTTTCTTACATCTCACTGATCAACTGTTGAGCAAATAAAAATGAAACTAAATGGCCCACAAGTGTTGCTAATGTCAGACATTAAACTTGCCAAGGATGCTATCCTTATGACATCACGACCAAATTGTGTGATGTACGCAGGGTTTCCTTCCAAATCTTTACTTGGCTTCTCATTCCTTATTTCATTTTAAAGTGTGTTGATTTGCTGTAGCTGGATTCATAGTTTGAACGAAAGTTTTCAGCAGTTAAGGCAGACAAGATCCCATTCCCAAGCCCAATATGAATTAAAAAATAAATCGTTCTAAATATCCAAAGTTCTTTGTTGGTAATTCAGATGCTAAGATGGTAATTTTTTTACGTGTTGAAAGATACTTATATAAATTTGTTGGTAGTTTCAGGTGCTCTGTCCTGTTTGCAATGTGATATTAACTGCGAGAAAGGCAATGGTGATAAAACGGTTTGCCCAGGCGACATGAAAACGTGCAGCTGGTATGTCCAAAATGGTAAGAAAGAATAAGTAGGGAAAATACCACCTCCATAACTTTCTGGTTTTAGTTTCTGCAATGACTATGGTTGTCCGCATTTTCGCTGGTAGTCAAGCAGATCTGTCACACGGTAGTACGTGCCAAGTTAGTCAGCAAACATCACATTTCAATTGTCGAGGTTGTAAACCATTGTAGCGTCAGTGTCTAATAACCTGAAGCACATTTGGCACTTTTCAGGTACTCGAGACCAAAAAATAACGCGATAAGTAGTATAAAATTTGGTGGAAAGCAGGCCCTTTTGAACAACCTCCCGGTCCCCCCCCCCTTGCAGGAAATCTCCTAATTTTTTGCATTTAAAAAGTGTCCGGCGTGTAAAAAAATCATTTTCGTTGGGTTACTTATCAGGAAAACCTGTGCTATTTGAATATTTTTACGGGGGTGCAGTCCGATGGGGCACTAAATTTTTGGTGGGAGGGGGGTATCCAAAAAACAGTTAGGCTACGCAAAAAAATTAGTTGTTTCTCAGTCCCTGCCTGGTGGTCAAATTTGCCCCTTGTCGATGCTTTTTATTTGTTAGTTCAAGCTAAATTTATTACCATTACAAGGAAAACCAATTCAAGTTAGCTGAAAATAAGTATTATTTTAGCCTAAATTAACCACTTTCAGCCCCGTGTTTTGTAAGTTTTTCCGTAAAATTAAAATGCAAGTGTTTTGAGCAGTTGCAAGTAAGACTTGAGTTACTTCCAATAAAATAAAAAATAAAATAAAAAGCCTGGTGGCCGGGTTACTTTTAGAATGAAAATACCCGAGAAATATTCTTTTCACGGCCTTATCACTTCATCAATATTGAGTATTTTTGGGGAAGGGCAGTTTATTCTGTGGGTTTGTAGAAAGAGAACATTGCTGCATGATAGGCCTATTTGCTTTTTTTTCTGCTGAGCAACATTTCTGAAAGTTTGAGGAATTCTAATACCTTCACAGCTATCGTCTTTAACTTGTATCACTGACTTCTTAAGTGAAAGTTGTATAGAATTTTTTTCTCGAGTGCTTGTGTCGTTGATCTCTAAAGTAATTACGTCCTCTGGCGAAATATATCGCAATAAATATGGATTTAAAAAACAAAAAATTTTATCAGATGATTACGCATTAAAAAAAAAACGGGGAATCTTTTATATGAGTGTTCTGATTGAATTTGTTTGTCGTATTTTTAAAATCATTGACACCATCATAGCACCTATTTTTGTTAGTCAATAACGTGAAAGTTTGCAACATGGGATCAATGACTTGGCAAGTTTTAAACTGCGTTGATTGTTGTCATATTGTTATAAAAATCAGTATTTTAATGTTTTTCAAAGTGAAAAATAGATTAGATTGTGCTAAATTGAAGTGAGTACATTTAGAATTTTAAATTGTTTTAAAAAGTGCAAGCTGACTATTCCAAACGCTGATGATTGTCTAGTCTTCACAATGGAAAACTTAGCGTTAAATTATTTGCAATTCAACAGAAAATTACTGATTTTAAGTGTTAATTAAATATAATAATATTCACCTTATAGGAGCGTAGATTCCAATGTTCATCCTCTTCGAAAAAATAGCCATCAATGGATTTTAGTAGTTCGGAACCTTATTTATATGCAGCTCGGGTCTTAGCTGCCGCCTTCGGATTAGTTTTGCTGAACCAAAACTTGGTTTGACTCGACCGAAACGTATATCTGAAATTCACAACCTGGATTTTTGAAAATTTCTTTGCTCATCGCTAGAAACTCGGAGAGAAACTGGGTGGCTTAGAAATTCGTTTGAATAGGCTTTCAATACGTCCCAGTTGGGCAAATACGTTTGAACGGCTTAATGGTGCATCATTAACTATGTCAATAGCGCGTTTGAATAGGTCTTCCTGGATCGATTATTCAATATGTCAAATTCCAACCAACCAACCTTTAAAGGAATTTTCTTCGGCTCGGGATTTTGAAAATGTTATCTGGGGATTTTGTGGTGGGCAACCTTACTTGAGATTCGATTTTAAAGTTTTAAGTTAGGCGTAACGCAGATATGTGCTGTGAAAAAAGGGTATTTAAGCTCTTGGAATTTCTTGCAAAGTCCACATGGATTTGGAGGCTTAAGATGACGGACTGAAGTTAAGAGCTGCCATATGTAAGTTTTACAGTTTATTATATTTTTTTTTTATGTAAAATATTATAAATTAAATTAGTATAAAATTAAGATTAATTTTACAAAGCTCACTATAGGACTTATGTGTGAGTGAGGTTTATAAACACACCTCAGTTACAGTGTATTGGTCCTGTTTGCAACTTCATCAAATAAATAAACTCGAAAGCTGGGTGTTATTAAATTAAGGACTTTTAGGTGTGTCCTTAAACTCGTGTCTATTTGAGTATTTTACGGAAATATACAGGTTGATCCACAAAAAACTGATGACCCACAATTTTCTAAATCCAACTTTTCTAGTTAGCACACCACAGAACCAGAGGACAGAAGATTTGATTTGTCGTCTCCTGGTTCTGAGGGGTGTTAACTATAAAAGTTGGACTTAGAAAATTGTGGATCATGAGTTTTTTGTGGATTAACCTGTATATTTCCGTAAAATACTCAAATAGACATTATTTTTATAATGAAATACGTACCAACCTTTCACAGTGTATAACTTTCATTATAAATTCAGGCTCTTAGAAGATTTTGGCAAATATCTATGCTCAGAACTGTTTGAAAATGAGTACCTGCATGAGTACGCTCGGCAGAGAAAAATTTATCCGGTGAGCTTATTTCGAGGCCTTAAAATTCTAGATAAATTATTGTGCTGTATTTAGATCTGACAGTTATACAGGCATGAAAGTCAGTCTTAATTGAAAACGAGCAAATAGGAGGAAAGCCACCAATATTTATGCATTTAAACATGCAAAATGTACGCAAAATGTATTTTAGGATGTTTGTAAAGCTAAAATCAGGAAACTAGCAAAACCGATGACGACTTTCATGCTAGGTTATATTAAGACCTTTGTGTTTGCTTGTATGTTCATCTCCGAACTTTTCCAGGGGGGTGACACGAATTTTTTGGTGCTCTATTAGGAAGCAGCTGTAAGAGCTGTTGTTTAATTTTACATTTTATAAAAGTTACTGCTATAATTTTGAATGTGAAGTCCCCCTGCGTGTTTCTTAGGTGTATTCAGGCATGAGAAATTTCAGCTTTTAGTGCCGAGCAATTTTCATTATATTTCCGGTTTTTTATTTTTTGGCACATCTGACTTCAGTTTTGAACTTATGGCAGGTCTTAACATGTAAATTTAGGGAAATCTTAAAAGCAACCTTAATACAAACTTTAAAATGTTCAGCTTATTTTCAGAAAAGTCATACTATTTTCTTTTTTTTTGTTCAAAAATACTTTTCAGCTTTTTTTTTGTTCAAGGCCACTCTCAGGCCTGTGTAAAGTCAGTTGCTTTGGCTCGAATTTCACCAGACAGGTAAGCCAGAATAAGCTGTTTCTTGTTTTATTCAACCTAACCCCAAATTTAGATAAGCCACTATTTTTTGGTGGTCACTTGTAATTTTTCTTTGTTGCATTTCTGATAAAATTGCAATCATTTTGTTCTGATACAGGTTGTGCCCTGCCAGAGTGGATTTATACAAAAGTCTTGAGTCTGTTTATCAAATGGTTAGGATTTTCGTAATATTTATAATCTATTCTGCTACCCACTTTTTTAACCATGCCAGTTCCTTGTTTTTTGAGATCATCCCAAATAGAATTGACAAGAGACCTGTAGGCACTCCGATTAGATTTTAGTTTATTGGTCTTTGGGTCATTGTTGTGGTATATGGCATCAGTATTTTTTAACATGGCTGTGTAAGCTGTTTTAACTTCCGGCGCGAAGGAACTTTCTTTCAAGTCTTTAAAAACTAGCAAATTCCAAAGCCCGCGTCTCCCCACGTATTGCTCCCCCTTGACCACTACGTCATTCTCAAAGACACTAACAATTTTATTACCAAAGGTCATCTCACCTTTTTTCGTATCGTATTGTAGCCTGAATACTGGGTCAGTGTCTTTGGGATTTTCGACAAATTTTACCAAGAAATATTTAGCAGTGTCTCAATATTCTGGCCACGTAACAAACTATCGAGGGACCTAAGCGTTGTGATATTAGGAAGCTCAGCTGGAGTAGAAATGAGTCTAGCTTGCGCCGCTAAATATGTAGGGGTGAGTTTCTGACCGGTGCTCGTTGTCGCCTATTCAGTTTTGGAGTGGGGCGGAATTCGCATTATAGGAGTTACAGCCGGACTTGAATATTGGGCGAGGCTGTAATCTAGAGATGTTTTCTGATTAGGTGCAGGGGAGGGTGAGAGAGCCAGTGATTCATAGTCGTCAACTGTATTCTTAGTCACTTTGTAAAATTTAATCGGCGTAGTTTGAGTGGCTAGAGTGTTTTTAATCGGTTTAGTTTGCGTTACTAGAGTGTTTTTAATCGGCATAGTTTGCGTGGTTGCACCCAAGACAGACCTCGGTTTCAAAGTGTTTACTACAGGTTAAAAAAATTCTTGTAGCGATTCTCCTTGCTTTCTCTCCCTCAAACGGCGATTTAAAATTTTTTTAGTTAATCGTTTGAGTTATGTAATTTCTCGTTTTGTCTCCATTCGTTTGTTTAATAGGCAAAAACGAATGTTTATATCTGCCCTCATTTAACATTTTGCTAATTGCTAAACATCCATAAGGCTTTTTTCAACAATTTTGATGCAACATTTTAAACTCTGAAAATTCCATGTCAGGAGCAACATGATTTTCGTAAACATGTTTCAAATTTAACTTATCCACCGGAAAAAGGGTAATTATAAAGTTGCATTGTCTCTAACCACTTGTTTAGGAATTCTTGTGTAGGACTGACTGCAATAAAAAAACATCGGCGTTCAAATGGCGTCCTTGGGCAAAGTAGTGCTCAATGTTTTTTTGTTTATCTAAAAGGCAGTCATCAAACAGAATTGGGTCCAGTTCTTCGGGCGGAATTAAATCTATTTGAGAACCATGAAAAAATGCGACCCCCCAATTTTTTCCTCAAATTCGGTAAATATAGACTGCATTGCTTTGTACTTTGGTTGACAGAAAGTTTTACTGTAAATAAATCTGTCATAATCCAACCATCGTTCGTTACAAATGAAATTAAACAGTAAGTCAGTTTTTCCACAATTTGCGGGCCCTATAATTAAACATCTGATATTTGAAGGTAAGAATGGGTGATTTTTCAGCTTGGGTACAAAAAGTCGTAGTTTTTAATTTCCGTCACGTTTTTTATTTACACATTTTTTTTTAATGTGAGATACTAAACTCATAAAGTCTTCATCCGAAAACCGAAAACTTGTCGCTGGAGATGTCTGGATGCACCACTCCATATTCAACGGTGGACCACAACTTCACATTACCGGTAGAATATCATTGGTAACGTATACTGCATTAATTCTCCCGGTAACTTCCGTCAAGTTTAAAGCACCGTAAGATGGTAAGTTAAACCATGGTTTATCTATTACTTTTTGTTAAGTTATTTGTTTTGTGTATATTTTCGTAAACCCAAGTTCTAAGAAATAGCTGTTTATCCCAGTCGCTTGCCTTTTCGTAAGAGGAGTAACAGGGAGAAGCTGCGTGCGTAGAATTAGGATAATTGAACACGGTCAAGGAAACTGGTTTCTGATTTTCACACTCAATCTTCAGTTTTTTGCAGATATACCGTTTAAGATTTTTCAATAATTTTTGAGATTCCGGTTCTCTGGGCAAAATCCAGCCTTTATATTTCAATTTTTTGTTGAAAAAGGATTTCCCGTACCCTATAAATCGTTAAATTGTATGGAAGGAGACAAGTTATACTTTACCATCGTTAATTTTTGTTCCTTTATCATCTTTAACTTTCGGTACGGTTTTTTGCAATAGATTGGAGAGATTTGTTTGCCAGGTTGAGACATCTTGAGGTTTATCTATATACCTTTTTTAATATTTAAAAAAAATGGGGATCAATCTATCGAGTAAATTGATTCGAAGCAATTCATTAAAGACCCAGTTTGTGGGAATAAGACTTACAATAACCTGAAAAATAAAAGAAAATACAACTGCCACGATTGGAACTTGAACCCTGAACAGCCACTTACTAAGTCGAGGTATTAAAAGTGCGCGTATGTTCTGGGTTCTAGTCCCTGTAGGGACAATTATTTTTTCTTTTTTTTGAGATTATTGCAACTTGTATCCTCACAAACCAGGTCTTTAATGTATGTTGTTTCATTCCTTACTCTTTTTTTGATTCGTATATTTAAAAAAAGATGTCTGTTAATAAGTTTGGACAATCGTTGAAAAGGATGATAGGGGAAGGGGTGAAGTGGTGGGGGTTGGCCGAGATAGCAGCCTGGGGTAGGGTACATCTTAACCCCCGAAAGCAACTACGATATGCAAAATAAATTTTTACCTAAAGTAGGAGCAGCTTTAAATTCTGAAGACGTGGTAAATTATTCTCAGATCGATACTCTGGCAACGGAAATTCAGAAACTTAAAACTGACTTGCCGCCTACTATTACTCATCTCATCGATGAGTTGGAAACAAAATGTGTTATACTTAGATGAGGTTGACGGGAATTTTTACACCAAAAGAAGCAAATTAAGGACATTGCTTTTCCCAGGCACGCTGCTGATGCAGCGTCGAAAGTATACATTGACAGAAATTGCTAATTACAGGATGACCAGAAAGTATACTTCAACGCAACCCACAAGCAGATTAGAAATTTAAGCGATCCTACTTTGGCGAATGATGCTAACAATTGCTTGTTACAAGACGAACAGAAAGAGCACTTTATGCCGCGAACAAACAGATTAGAAACCTTAGCGAACCAACTTTGCCGGGTGACGCAGCTATGAAGAAATTTGAGCATGAAAACAGTTTCACGCTGATCAGTTTCAGCATGAAAAGCCCTTTGGCAAAAACGAGCGATTGGTT
>JAHWFP010251067.1:0-12926 GCA_023313725.1 Lithobius niger
GACGATGTATAGGATGGAGGGATTTGACGGTGCTTGGATGTTCATAAGGTCATTATTGTCAAGCATGTGGGACTGGATAACTAACGATTCTAATCCTCTTAAAAGTCTGTCACTAGTTTGTCCAGTCAAATCTCTTCATACGTCGTCAGTAAGGATGTACCGAACCGAACATGGCTAAACAGAGGGTGTTTAGTTCGGTTCGTGTTCGGCGTTTTAAAAGAAAAATACCGAACATATTTCCACTTCTAGATGACGGATTTTTATCCTTGAATACACTACTTTGAATATTTTTTCGCCAATTTTTTAATGGTTCAAACCACAAGTTCCTAGTGTGTCGTTCAGAAGTTGTGAGGGAAAATGTGAGAAATAGTAGATTTATTTTTTTTTTCACTTCTGTTCACCTACACACGTCCATGTGAACATAACAGTATTTGTTGAGAAACTTTTACTTTAGTAAATACTTGTACTTTGTGGGCCAGGTTGTTTTAAATTCTATTGCACAGGTTGATTGGTACATTTTTGTTCAGTGTGGACCAACCCCTTTCAAATGTCAATCTAGTAGCAGTCGCCACTTGGCCAGTGGACCTTACAAAGCACTCGCCATTTCACAATTTCTACTCGCCACATACCAAATACGTCTTGTATTATGCAAGGTTTCTCTAATTAATGCATTAACAAAATTGTCCAATTTTCTTAAACTCCAGTATTAATAAAGAAAATCCAGTTGTATAGCCCTTATAAATCTGAGCATAACACTGCAAACCGTTCGTCTGTAACTTACACGGTTCCAAAGATACCCCTTTTTTTAGTGGTATGCTCTGTAGCTAGTCGCCATTTTGGCGAGTAAGGCTAAATTCCAAGTGGCCAACTGTTGATTTCCTCTCGCCAAATGACGAGTGGCGACCGACATTGGGAAGGGTGGTGTGGATGTGTTCAGTGTTCGGCTCATTTAAGATTTGTTCGGATTCAGTTAAAGAATTTGTGTTCGGTACAGCCTTAGGCGGCAGAGATAATCTAAGAGTTAGCCTGACAAAAGAATGGAATGCGAAACTGATAAATCTAGGAGGCCACGCATCATATTTCAAAATAAGATCACATCGCGAATGATGTAAACAGGAGTGTTGGTATTTTTCGGTAGTAGCCTGAAGAACACTGTCGAGTTGGAGAATAACATCAACCCTTCAAGAAAGGACAGTCGAAAATTCACCTGATATGGTTATTGTAATTATAATGCGTTATGTTGAGCGTTTTGTTGTGAAAATCTTTGTTGTATCATGAACTCGTATAGTAATTCTAATAGTCATCGTATTTTTTATGTCATGTTCTTCAAAAACAGTGCTGAAGTGTAGTATCTGTAAAATATTGCCGAGAAATGACTATTCAAATCCAATACCAGTATATTAAATATCTGGCAGATTTACCACCACCTGTCTATCTGTCCAGTCTACTCATTTTGTGTATGTGGTATGTATTGTATACGCATAGTTGTAAACTATCTAAATAAGTTTTGAGTTAGACTTAGATTTCTTTCAGGGCTGGAGATGCACAATGCAAACTTAGTAGTCAGGGAAGGAATCTCATTCCTGAATTACCCGAGGAATTTCAGTGCCTTTGGGAGGATTGTTGTGTAAGTATAAAGTCATAAAATTTAAACAGTCATTTTCTTGTATGAACCTATGCAACCACATTACTGTACCCATATTGACTACGGTTTCATGCTTTTGACTTTTTGTTCGCTGTTTGATTACTCAGTTGGGCAGTTTTGCAAGATGTCAAGTAACTTTTATTCCATGCGCAATCTATCGTGCAAAGTTTACAAACTTTTTTTTTTCCACTTGCCTCGAACATATAGTCCATTCCATGCTGCCAATTAGTGTGAACCAAGTTAGAGGGAAGGCGTTTATAGTAGAGTGTATAAATAATGCAGTTTTCAACGTTTCATGGTGCAGGTGGAAAGCATCTTTGAACACCCCTAGTTTGGATCATTTTTTATCCTAAGTGGCATAGCTTCCATGGTGCGGCTTAAGTGAGGCGATACGTAATCATTGATTTTTTTTCCATATTCCACGAGAATAAGTATGATTAATATAACGTCCATCCTGTGGTAACCCGCCATCAACTTTTCGATGAAAAGAACTTTTTGATAATTGCTTCTCAACGCATTTTTGTTAGGCCAGCAACCAGGTGTTGTATTTATATTCTTTTTATTATAGATAACAGCTATTTATAGCAACTAAGTTGTATGCTCATTTTAAACCTTTGCTTTCTGTTGAGCATTTCTAAAATTAGTTCTAAACTCGAACTTAAATCTGTCAAGAAATCTTTTATACAATTGTTATGGAATTTGCTTTCCACTTATTTTTTATTCGACTCGAAAAAAGTAACCAAAAAAGTGATCTAAGAAATCCTCAAAAAATTTTGCACAGCCTAACACAGACACTGTACATCTGTGCAAGACACATTTTCTTGTTAATGGTTTTACCAAGCAGCTCAACATTAATTTGATCTTACGAGTTTCCATTCATGCCTGTGTTGCAAAGAACAAGTATAAAATTACTTGTTAATTTGCAGTACTGCAAATCGTATATTAAAAGCCCAGTTGAAGCTAAAACACACCCCTCAAATTGTCGTTTTTCTACGAAAAATTACCTAAAGGTTATGTTGATTGGGCATCTCTTACCTAAGTCTCCTCCCTTCTTCACAGCAATTAGAAGGATGTACAAATTGGTCTTTCAGAGATCGTTCAAAAGCTTCGAATTTTCTGTAATAGATGTCCAGAAAGGTTAGAAAATTGATAATGCTTGATTTAAAGCCCCCCCCCCCTATTTTTGCCAAATTAACAGTATAAGCCCATGGGCGTTTAATCCACGATTTACGGTAAGTGTTTCGATGGTCATGGCTTTCTTGTTTAGCAACATGATATTTTCTTTCTATCCTTTCAGGTTCAATTTAATGATACTTGTGAATTTTATGCTCATGTTAATCACCATGTAGATATGTGTCCGAAGGGAAATCCACAAGGTGGAGTCGCTTGTCTTTGGGATGGTATGTTGAGTTAACTAGAGAAGGAATAGCACCTTCTTTTTACCTGCAGTGTCCTTACATTTTAGTTGATATTTTTTTGCAATTTAAGTGCTGTTGTATTATTAATCCATGTGTACTTCCTCATGGCAAGGCTGTCATACTCCCATCATTTTTGGTAGAAGCGTGCTGCGTTCGCCAAATACTTAAGGGTCCAACTTCAGAGGGTGATTGCTTCTAAACCAGCAGTCTGGGCAAGTGTGTCCACTGCCGAAAATTAGTTTCATGTGTTTGCACCAAGTTCTCTGTCGGGATGTAAGCTTAGTTTCTTCGATATAAACAATTTTTTTTTAGGTATCCTGCTTGCACTGACGTGGTCGAAACTCATAATCGGCAGCCACATCTACCCTCTGTCATGCAACTGACACAGGAAGCTAACGTCAGTTTATACTTAGTAAATTTTGTTTAGCCTACTGAATTTCAGCCAAATTTAGCTAACTGAAATGCGCGTATAAGGTTTCGCTTACTGAAATTGAGTAAGTAAAATATCTCATTTCCATTAGTACAGTACAAAGAAAATAAATTATCTGCGCAAGTTCCGTATAGTATTCATTTCAAACACGACCTAGCATCCGTAATAGTTGCTGTGAACTACCTTAACTGTGTAAGCACTCATAATCTATGACAGTGTTTGTGTTGTTGCGTTAATGAATTCATTGTAAAGTTTGTTTACCGCAATTTCATGCGTATAACCCGCCTGCCAGATAACCCGCCGGTTTGTGTAAAAACTGTGGTGTACCCCGCATCCCCCGTGTAACCCGCGAGTAGTGGTGTACCGATTCCGGTTCTGAGTACGGTTCCGTGGTATCGGAACCACTATCTTGGTAGGCGGATACCGAGTACCTTTTCAAAAAACGGCACAAACAACTAAATCACTCGATATTGTCTTATACTTTCCCTTTTCCAGGAGCATGGAATTGTTTGAAAGAATATCTTGGAGATATTGGAACAGAAAATTAATTTCAGTAACATTTTTAACTTATTTAATTTTAATTTTTAAAAATAAAATTTGATACATTCGGAAAGCAAAAATTTTAAGTCATATCAGCGCCATTATAAAAAGGGCTTGGCATTAATCATGGAAGAAAAAATCCTATCTAAAAAATGGTTACATGTTATTTTAACTATTTTTTAAAATTTTTGTCTAATTTTTTTATTTTAATTATACAACTGTGTATATATCAAGTTTACGTTAAAAAATTTATAAAAAGTTGTCATTGCAGAACCCTGGACTCCCTAAACACAATTAATTCATTATTATTAATTTTGTTTTCCATTCGCTGCCCGATGGTAATCGGAACCGTGCGGAACCGGTTTATTGGTATCGGAACCGGTACCAGAATCGGAATTATGGTATCGGTACACCACTACCCGCGAGTTACCTACAAGGTTGAACGAACTTTGAACAACCTCACCAGTGCGTACTGTAATGCCAGGCTGTTGGCCTTCCAACACATTTATTATCATGTAATCCATGGTAAAATAAAATCGATTTTGTCTTTGTGTATCTTGTACTGCGTACCTTTTAGCACATTTATAACAGTTGGTACTGTAAATAACCAGCAGTGCATGACCGTTCGTCCGTGAAAAATGTCATTGCAAAAGGAGCCTATCAGTTAGGCGCTTCAGGTACTCTTCTCTTTGTGCAGGAAAACGAAGTTGAACCAGAGGTGAGTTAGCGATCAACGTGATGCTCGAGCGTACAACGAAATTGCCTGCTGTTAATTACAAGTGGGTTTCAAATTTCAAAACAACTGAAATCTTGAAACAAGAGCTGCAATTTTTCTTGGAATTATTACAAGAGATGCATGGGAAAAAGTGGGTAAATTACAAATTTCAACGCGATTTTCACGTGATTCTTATCACTGCAGCGTGAGTAGGTGAACGTTAAGCTTATTGAGGAATGGGCATTTTTTTTTGTTTAGCCTGCAAAAGAACTCTTGTATAACCCTTAGGTCCGATTTTTTTAGAAATAAAGTCTTACAACCCACAGGTTATACGCGTGAAATTACGGTATTCAAAACATGTTTTGTCTTTTCGTTTTCAGTTAAATATTTTCATGCTGTTGCTTACTAGTTAAAGCCAGTTTTATTCAATTCTGAATGGACATTGCCTTGTTCGAAATTTTTACTTGTGTGGCCTGTATGAATAAATTTGTTGCGCTTTGTCTTTTTGGGACAAGTTTTGTTTTTGTTGTTGTTAATAATTTATGAATGACCTGGTACCAACTTGGCATCAGCTACATTCAAAAGCTATTGGAAATACAAATAAAGTACTGTAGCCTACTTGAACATAAAGAACACTCAACTTTAACAAAAAAAATTTTGCTCTCAGCTGTAAAGAAGCACTATAAACATTCCATATAGTACTCTTAGCGATAGAGTAAAACAAAATAATACTTTTATCACAGGTTGCTGTGGCAAGTTCGAAAATCAACGTCGTCTCCGAGACCATCTCCACACTCACACTCAAGAAAAGTTGGCTGCTTGTACAGTGTGTGGTGGACTTTTTGCTAACAGAACTAAATTTGTTGATCATGTCCGAAGACAAAGTTGCAGTAAGTAATCCCATTTCTGATACATCAAGGTTCAGTGGCATATAAGATTACAAACAAAAACGTCAAGTGTGCCGTTAAAAAAGGGGTTATATGATTGAAGTTTCACTTTACTTGTTAAAATGTACACGGATTAAAATTGATTAGTTTTAATTTAAATTAACGTACAATTAAGAAAGTTGCATCTGTTTAAGTGCTGTTGTGCTTTACGTTTTAAATTTGATTGGTAAAGCACAACAGCACTTAATCAGATGCAACTTTCTCAACTGTACTTTTGATTATTGTAATTAAAAATCATTAATTTTTATCCGTTAACATTTTAACAAGTAAATTGAAACTTTAATCATATAACCCCTTTTTTTTTTTTACAAAACTTGACGTTTTTGTTTGTAATCCGTGTAGCATTTTTACCACACATTACAAATGTTTATGCATGCAGCCGATTGTTGCTGTCCACTTTAAAACAATTCAGCTCATCTCTGCAAGCTTGAATCTATGAAATAAATACACTGTTCTATTTGTTCTAGCTGCCAATGTCGAGGCCTTCTGAAGTTGCACAGCAGTCAGATTTTCGGTGATATCAGTAGTTTAGTTACTTATGAGTTTGTCACCTTCTTCAGGCCACTTAAAACACTACTTTAGTCCACAAAGAATTATCATGAGATGTTCATTAGGCGAAAGGCGTTATGTATAGACGTAATTAGAAAAAAAAATACATGGCTTATTGAACTTGTTGGGGTTCTTTAGTCTTTACATCCTAATGAAGCTTTGCAACTAGTCATCCCACTTTGCGTTGTGACAAGTTTACAGGTGTGAAGTGACAAGATGAGCTACTTGAGGATATGACTGCTCTAGGGTATTCATAAGTGGCAAACCTCCATTTTGAAGTTGCTGGGTTGCGATGGTTTCAACAGCTCGTAGGTGTGCTTTGTTGCTCGTTTTTCAATTTATGCTAAATTCAAACACTAGCAACGAGTCATGCTTTCAAGTAGTTGAGACCATTGCAATCCAGTAATTTCAAAATGAAGGGGTGCCACTCGTGAATACCCAGAGATGGTATATCTTCAAGTTGCACATGTCACTCCAGACCTGACTACTGAGACGTGCTGTTTTTTTCAAAATTATGATCGTTACGTCTTTCACCTAATGAACATCATGGGATAGTTGTTAGCGACTATGGTGTGAAAAAGGTGAACAAATAACTTAAACTAGTGATATTACAGAAAATTTGCCTGTTAGTCAGCTTCCACTGTGATTTTGTGCTGCAATTTTGATATTGCTTATCAGTCTTAGTGATGAATGTAAGGAACTGGATATCCAATTTTAAAAATGTAATTTATTGCCATTTGATGCCAGTTTTTTTTTAATTTGCAGAATGAAATGGGTAATGCGGCCCTAAATTACTGGTGCGGGTGTTAACGACAATCATTTATTTTTACTGGCCTTATGCCAAGAAAATTTATACTAAAAACATTCCTCTTAATTGAGTTCTATTTTTCAATTTTTGGAATCTCGTAAAACGAGTATCTACTAATTGTTGGAACAAGTTAGCATATCTTAGTTATGTTTTTTTTTCCGCCTTAGATATGACGACAACCATAGTGCTTACGCCATCAAAAGATCCTATGAAACAAGTAGCCACTGTTATAGGTAACTATAGTTATTTGTTTGAACTTTTTTGTTAAGAATATTGATTACGGTATGTAGGTAGAGAGCATTTTCTATAATTTTCACATATTGATGTTAATTCTTGACCCAATTTGCATCCTAAATGCAAAACAATGGACGACTATTGTAAGCAATTAAGGCACATTCATTTTGTTTTATATTCATACGAATAGATGGTGCTTACTCTTACCCAACTTTCCTTCCACCTAATCTAAAAATGTTGTGTCGTTTACTTTGAGATTCGGGAATCATCTTCGCAGCACAATATATGCAAAATAATAATTAAAAAAAAAAATATATCGTTACCAGTATCTTTTGCAAATTTTCGACTGTCAGTAATCTGGAGAGGTAGGGGCTCAAACGACTGTCTTCATCAGGCAAAAACAAAAATCACGTCACTGTGTCATGTTGGATCGTCCGCTTTTTGAAATTGTATGTACGAAATTGTACTACGAATATCCTTCTACCTAAAATACTTCGGAGCTGTTAAACGGAGAGAATGAATCTGACATGTGAGCGCCATCGGGATCTGGTCCTTTCAGGTTTAACGAGTCAAAACTAAACCATCGAATGCTAGCACTCAGAAATCAGTAGGGCTGTACCGAACACACATTTTTCAACCGAACCAAACCGAACAAATTTCAAACAAGCTGACCACCGAACACTTCCGAACTGAACAAAAATGTGCCAAATCAATCAAAAAAACCTTTAAAAAAACCTTTAAAATGGTACTTTCGAACATCAAAATCCGTCAACTAGAAGTCAGGCTTACCAGTTGGTCGATAATTATCGAATTGGTCGTTATTTTTTTTCCAAGTCGTTAAAAGTCGATAAAGTTCTGTTAATGTCGATAAAAGTCGATAAACTTAAGTGTTGAAATAAATGTATTGTAAAAAGTCATATTACCGTATTTTTGTTTTACGTTGGCAATTTGTCACGGTCTCTGCATACGCGAATGCAGTTATAAAATGTGAACTTCCTGTTTCACTTCAAAAAAGTAACTCTTTGAGTTGCTCTACATCGTGAATGTATAGCCCCGCCTTTTCGCTGTACCGCTCCCGGAAGTTCCATTGTTCGCAAGAGAGCGTTAGCGCTTGCATTATCTTTTGCTGCGCTAGACACTTTGAGATTTTGTATCGGAGATTGTGAAGGCCTACATAATTTCTTTTTAATTGTTATTCATCTTTGTTTATTAATGACTTCAGTTGTAAAAGAGTATAAATAATTATTAACAGTATTGTAACCTGAAATAGAATGTGTTTGTGAACGGCTGACTCGTTACGGTAATAAGAGAAACAATTGAACCGTCGATTCGCTTATGTTAGTCAAACAGCTGAGACCGAAAACTACTTTTCACATAGTGCTTCTGTAAATAATTGTTAAATTATTAAAGGTACATGCATACTTAAGACTTTCTTGACCTGAAACTTGATGGCCCGCAAAAGCTAAATTGTAATCTAGGGTTCGAAATGAGCGGTATCGCATCGTAGTTTGCACCCCAATTTTAGACATTGGCAATGTAAACTGAAATGTGTATGCCAATTTAGCAATGCAACATCACTGCGAAAAATATATAACTACCGGTATGTGGGAAAATCATAGTGAAATAGTCCTGGCCCATTTACAATAAAACATCATTTAAAACACCATTAAGCCAATGTTAATTTGCCAGCATGGAGCGACATTATAGGTCTATCTTACAGTAGCATAATTTTTTCTTTTTTTCTACCTGCATGCCCTTAAGCAAAATTACACTTTTAACGAAAATATAAGGTGAGAAATTTTTACACATGTTTGACAAAATATGGCAGGCTAGTTTTATTTGCATAAGTAAAGAAAAGAACACAAATGCAGACAAACGACACTTAAGCTTAAAATGTCAATACTCATCAGTACCGCGAATTTTCGATAGGCACTCTCCGAAAAAAATTTATTTTCAGTCCTACCTTCGTCAGGCAGCAAGATTCGTGTGAACTACAGTCTACATAATTGTACGCATTTTCACTAGAAGGATCAATTCAAATTTGTCGCTTCTGTGGCTCTGTATCCAGTAGGCCTACGATCATCTTTAAGCTGCGGATGCCATTTAAAGGTGAGTTGTTCTCCAAATCGTCTGCTGACGAGGTATTTAATTGCAGGAAAAGCTGGCCCATGGAAATTCATGAAGGGTTACCCTGTTAATAACTCGTGTTGGATTGAGAGTGTTTTAAGTTAAGAGATGATCGTTGGTCTGTATGATACTGAGCCACAGAAGTGCCAAGTCTGAATTGAACTTTTTAGTGGAAATGCATACAATTAATATTACGTAAACTGTAGTCCACACGTTTCTTGTGGCCTGACGAAGCTGGGAGGAGTACTGAAAATAATATTTTCGTGAATAATGCGTATCGAAAATTTGCGATACTGATGAGTACTGACATAGCGTCGTTTGACTAGATTTTTGTTTTTTTTTCACTCAAAGTAAAATGGTCAAATTCTTTGCCGTAAAGAAAAGTAAAAATACTAATTCAAAAGGATTAAACAGCAAAAAAAAAAAAAAAAAATTTGTCTTGACGGCATATTAGGCTTGAAAACGTCAAGCTTGAGAACATCGGGGAGGAGTAGCATCGTGATCAATCGTCGTCTCCAGGAGAACCCACCTCCCCCTTCTTGATGATGTAATACTTGAATGTTCCCTAACCATTAATTTGCTATTGTTTGAAATTTTTATTTTGCATCGGAATAATGCTAAGTACTTTTTTTTGGACATTTCGATCCCTGTAATCAAAAGCTGTGATTAAAAAAAAGGAAACTTTTAATTTTAACGAGCCAGGTTAGAACTTTATTTGGAGGGGGGAGGAATCAGCCGTACAAACATTGTTTTTTTATAACCTTAGACCAAACGCTATCACGTATGTTGGTGACTTGCTTGCATTTGCGGTTTTTCATTTTTTCATTTCGTATATGTCTGACGAGGTCTTTTTCAGGAGATATTCAGTAGATATTGGTCGATATTTGGTCGATAATTTTTCGCTGCAAAGGTCGATAATTCGATGTTTTTATATGTAAGGACCTCTGGCAACCCTGACTAGAAGTGGAAATATGTTCGGTTTGGTATTTTTCTTTTGAAAAGCCAAACACCGAACCGAACCATGTTCAGTTCCGGTTGTTCGGTACAGCCTTAGAAATCAGTCCGTCACTTTGTACTGCCATAGGAATTGCATACTCATAACTCGACACCGTCGTGTGCTCACAGCGAATTTAGAGTTAAGTAAAAACTAATGAGCAAGCCACAGCCAATTACTGATGCAGTGTTAGTGAATCTTCAGTTTTTTTTAAGACTTCAGTCTTCAACATGTAAAGATGTGAAAAACATGTTTTATAAACTACAGTTTTGAACCCCCCCCCAAAAAAAATTGTTAAACATCATGGCACACGTTGGTAAGCTCGGCTTAGTTGCTTGAATGCGCTGTCTGATCGAACACCACGGCAAAATCCCTGTCAATCTGCTGGCCTGGGTAGTGCGGGAGATGACAGCTTCCTTCAGCGGCTATCAGATCTACTCTGGTCTATTCTCAACATTATCTTCCCGCCCCTTCCCTCCCTTGCTGCAATGATCAGCAGTTTTACGGTTCACACCCCTGTGAATACTCCTCTCCTTACTGGCATTCTTTCTCCTTCAAAAAAGTTTGGCAAAGTTAAAAACCGAGCTAGTTCCAGCTGTACGAGCGTTAGTTTGGTTCAGAAGAGATGTATTAAAAAAAAAAGTCGCTGCCTTTTCGGTAAATTTTATCATACAAAAACCCCGTAAGGGTAAAGGGACCTATAAAGTATTTACCACGGTGCCACCAAGTTTGTGGTCCGAACTGTGATTATTCAAGTTTAACTGACAACACTGAGGTGTCAATTAAGATTGAATGATCACGGTTCAGACCACAAACTTGGTGGCGGCCAGTTTGGATCTGATATCACTACTTTTTATGGTAAAAACTTGGTAGGTCCCGTTAAATAGTACAACTGTAAATCGTTTCTTGAACAGCCTAAAGAAAATCGTAACGTTGGTGTAATTATTGGTCGCTGATTAATTATATTTCCAATAAAGGGGCCGTTGTATTCATTAGATTGTGAAACAAACAACTGAGCACGATTGAGTTTCGTTTAGTTTTAGGTCTGTCGAGATTATTTTTCAATTTTTTTTTAAGGAGCGGTAACCCTTCATGGATTTTCTTCCCCATAAACAGTGTAGTAGACGATGATATACTTTATTTATTTTAGATAAATTACAATGTATCACTTCGATCTAATTGTGAAACGGAAACAATAAGTTACCCGAGTCTACATTGTTGCTCGGCTATGGAGGACAATTATTTTGCTAACAGATGGCATCACAAATGATTGCGATCTTTGGATTTAATCCATCCCCAAACATCAAACTCTAAAAGGCACGTATTGGAGTCAAACGTAAACTGAATGTCAAGTTTCAAGCATTTCTGTTGCATAAATTATTTTATCTGAGTGGAATTAGGCTAGCGTGAAATCAACGATGTTGAGATACCTTTTTCGTATTGAAATGCTTTATGCACAGCTCTGAAACAGGACTTTTTTTTGTCTACTCGGTAAACTCCGGCGATCTATACAATAATTATTTCTAAAGCTTTCTGTCGCATTAATATTTAGCATTCAATACCAGAATGCCGGTTTAATGTATTGGGCAAGAGAAGCAGTCGCTAGCTTTCGCCCAAACACTGATAATGAACAACAATTGAACAACAATCGGACCGCAATAATTAGACGCTATGAATCAACAATCTGAACTTGATGGGCGCTAGCACTCTTCTAGATTTTTAACAGTTTTGTTTTGTAACCTCTGTGTGATTGTTTTTTGTTGTAGAACCCGAGATTTATCGGTGTTCTCATTGTTCCAAGCAGTTTTGTGTGGAGCGTCTGTTGAGAGATCACATGCGTATGCATGGTAGGTACTTTTTATTTTTTTTTACATTCTGGTCAGTGAAGGAAAAATTTGGTTCCCTCGTTAGTTTCCTCTTCCAAATATGTTAAGGGGACTGTGACTTTTCTTTTTTTTCTGCGTTTATGAGTGACGATTAATTATACTTTGTTATAATTAATTATACTTTGTTATAATTAATTATACTTTGTTATAATTAATAACAGTTGCTTTTTACGGTCAGTCTTCTGGTTTTTTATGAATAACCTAACAAACTGAAATGTGATTAAAAAGGCACATATGTCGCCAAAATTATCTGGAAAACAAATTACTTTCAATACAGATAGGAATATAAAAGGATTGTCCCTCGGAACCAAAGACTTTTTTTTAATGGCCGTATAATTACTAGTATTCGTATAAAGTTCGAAACTCATTTTCGCTCACTTTCAAAATGCAAATATTAACAATACCTTACTAATTTTCGACAGAATTGCTTCCGTCTTCATCAGGCATCCTAGGTTATTGGCTTTTCTACATCTCCCCTACTGGTCTTTTGAACACGGCAACCATTTTGAAAAACGTTGTGGCCTCCGATATTTTCAACGCTACTGCGTTCTTGCTTTTCTCGTTCTCTCGTTTCAAACCACTTGCGCTGGAGCAGGGAATCAAGTTCTTTTCCCACAAGGTGCACAATATGCG
>JAHWFP010251069.1:0-19898 GCA_023313725.1 Lithobius niger
ATTCTGTGATGTAAATAAACATGTTAAACCAATTATAATAAGAGTCAATTTGTTTTCCGATAAGGGTATTAATTGTCTAACCCCTCCTTAATGAATGCAATCAAAAAATCCAAATGATTTCTTGGCAGCGGTTCTATACAGTGCGTAAGCAACCTGTAAAACCAATAAAGAAAGAAATCACAAGGTAAAGGGTAAACAAAGCACGCAGTCTGCATTAAAAAGACTGGCCTTGTGACGATACACAATACACCTAATTCGGACTTCTTGCTTCGCTTAACCTTTACCTTGTGATTTCTTTCTTTATTTACTACTTGTATTATTTTTAGTGTGGAGGCCAAGAAGCAAAGTTGCCTTCCCTCCTTGTATGTTTGCGATCTCTAGGTCACCACTGAGAAAGATTGAACAGCTACTTAGCTCGGCTGGAGCCTGCAGCCAGTACCCGCCCTGGTAGCTCAGTGGTTAGAGCACCCGGCTAGTAAACGGAAGTCCTGCGTTCGAGTCCCAGTCGGGGTAGTTGTCTTTTCTTTCTTTCTCAGACTTGTGTATTGTGTATCCACACAAGGCCAGTATTTAATGCAGACTGCACTGCTTCGTTCTGTAAAACCAGTGACACTACCGATTCTTCTTTTTCATCAGCTGCGATGGCATGTCGTAGTAGCGCACACCTCTCATTTAAGACGAGGCCACTACGATTCTTCCATCAGTTAGTTTCATTTTTAAAACGGTGAGAAAGTTAATGCCATTCAAAGTACACGGTGTCGCAGAATGTATTCCGCTATTTCATTGGTTAATAAAACGGGAACCACAAATGTTATCAAGAAAACTGAAAGCACAACTGACCGAATCGAAAGCACAACTGATGCACAACTCGCCAAACTGAACTCGCCAAACTGAAAGCACAACTCACCAAATTTTCGCAGCGACCACTGCATCCCTGCGCGCACAAAGGGTGCCGACCAAGTTGAAATATTCACGCACAGCAAATTTGTGATGTCGACCGTTCAGCAAAAGGCTACGTGCGTTCTCTGATTAGCAGTTAAGCGCCAGTGCACACGTGCGGTACCGCATTTGCGGTTTGGTTTACGTGTCATCTGTTGGGTACTGCACACGTACCTGCGTCAACGTTGCGTTACCGCCCGCCGCTTGTGCGATCGTTTTGCACCACAATTCCCCCGTCAACGCAGCGGTACCGCAGCGTAAAAAAAACGCAATTGCGTCTCTGAGTACCTTGGTTAACTTGAGCGGTGCACACGTCTGCCGTTTACCGCAAAAGCGCTACCGAAAATGACGTCCATTTTCGAAGAAATATATATGGAATTTTTATTGGGGGAGTGAAGAACTATCCTGAAATATGAAATGTTGCTGCAGAAATGATTGAGGACTCATTGGGAAGTAATTAAAGAACTTATCCGAATTTTTTAGTTAATCTGCAAAGGATGTATCACATTTCCCCCTGGTACGTCTTAAAGTAGTACATCGTCGCATTGGTTTTAAAATATATTTTTTGTTCATGAGGTAGGCGAAAAAAGTAGTATCGTCTCATTGGTTTCAAACTATAATTTTTTGTACACGAGATTAGGGAACCGAACGCGCACATACGTCACGGAATTGGTACCGCAGCGTCAACGCGCGTTAATAAAACGCAAGTGTGCACCGGCGTTAAAAGTCAATCGTCGCAGTTCAAAGGCGGTATCGTAGGAAATATCGTAGACCTAAGGCATTTACAGACAGAACGTTTGTTAAGGGTCGAACGAATAGGGAAAAAACGTATTCGACGTAAAAACGTAAAAAAATATTCTAATATTCATTCAGAATTGCTTCATGTATAGGCCCTCCCCCCAAAAAAGGCGTTATTAAGTATTATTTAGTATATTGGTAATGGAAGGCATACGTAATATAACCACAAGTTTAATTTAATCTACTAGATACAGCAACTTGAAAAACATACATGACACAACGCTCCCCCCCCCCCATAACAAAAATGGTGAATTGCCAACTGCAGTACTGAATGACCGTAATTCACCAAGGTTTTTCTCTATTTCACGTTTTTTATTGAATTTGACGTCACATATTAACTGGCTACCATGGCACTGGCTAACTTCCCTATTCTTAATTTCTTAAAATAATGTTTTAGGGAGAACTGCTGCGCGCATCCGTGTAATTTCCACCTCCCACCTCACTTGGCAATCCAAAACGCTTGGATCATTCCTACTACAGATTGGTTGGGAGGGAAGGTAGCATAGTGCAGAAAGGCTGAGACTGGAGAAATCCACAGAAAAACTTAAAAATCAACTCAAAAATAAAATAAAAAACGTAAAATCACACAAAAATTTTATTTTGCGAATATTCGAATGGCATATATAGTATTCGAATATGCTCTTAACGAACGAATATTCGAATATTCGTCCGACCCTTATGCAACAGTTCAAAGAAACCGGCAAGTGTCTAGAGAACTCCAGCTTTCATAATCAAGGATAAAGTTTATTGTACCCCAGTTTCAAACGTCTATGAACTTCGACAACTAATTAATGACGGCATTGTGCCGTACGAATATAGAATATTCTAATATAGTAAGCGGGCCACGATAAAGTGAGAGGGGTGCTTTAGGTGCTGAAGCACCGGGCTACAAGCCGAAAAGGGCTTCAAGGGTGCCTAACGGTCACGGGAAAAATAAAATAAGGTACTATTTTTAAATGAAAGAAATTTGTTACTTTTACTGTTTTTACAAAAAAAGAATTATTGTTAACCCTAGAACGACCAACGGGGGTTTCACAGAACCCCCACAATTAGTATTTCACAAAATTGTACCAGAAAAAAATTTTGTAACTGCCAATTTTTTTGACATTTGTTTTCGAGCGTATTTTAAACATTTCCAGAGACTTTCGACCTGATCTAGGTCGGTTTTTTCCGAAATTTAGGCGTTGCGGAACTTTGCCATACAACGGTTTTTAATACAACATGAAAGCTAGCTGCAGCCTTCTGTTCGATAAAAAAAAAAATGTTTTTATAACGTAATTTTGGTTTTCCCCACGTAATACAGATTATGTGTACTCAATTTTCGTGCATACATTTTTTTTTTGTTCTGGCAACTATGATTTATGCAGTTTTGCCCATATACGGTTTTAGGCACAAAATGAAAGTATGCGACAGCTTTATAAAACCTGGTTTTATTTAAACAAATATCATGACCCTTGATAATCGGTCTTTTTAAAGTGTATTCAATAAATGAAAATTATGAAACTGAAGTTGGACTATTTTGTACAACTTTCTAGGTGCGGGGTCTCTCGGGACCCCCTGACGACCGCCAAATTAAAAAAAAAACGTTGGCCGTTCTAGGGTTAAAAAAAAAAACTCCCGTTAAAATAGGGTGGAATAGGGCCACACAAAATTTTAAGCACCAGACCTCTACGAGGACGAATCCGGCCCTGGTAGCAAGAACTCGACTTAGAAGATACGGGGCGAGGGATAATCGTCTAACTAGAAAATCGCATAATTGGAAGAACGTACACCGTGTAACAGTATAACGGAAAGTCGTCTAACAGGAAATTCATATAATGGAAAATCGTCTAATGTTTCTGCTTCGCTCGCGCTGCCGTGCTCGCTGTGGCTATACAAATAACATCAGAAACTGTAGTTAGACGTTTATCCATTATACGATTATTCATTATACGATATTCCGTTTAGACGATTTTCCAGATGTTTTATTTATGCAGATATTAGACAATTATCCCATTAGACGATTTTCCAGTTAGACGTTCGTCCGACGCCCCTTTAGATACACTACGTGCAACAACGGGTGCTCACGTGAGGGCTTATTAAACTATAGGTGAGTTGTGCTTTCAGTTAAAGAAAAAAACAGTTTGTTGATATCATTTGTGGTTCCCGTTTTATTAAACAATGAAATACTACCGGAGTACATTCTGGGACACCCTGTATTGATGATAGCAAAGCAAAAATCGATGCCACCAATTTTCTCCTCCCAACTGTAGTCACTGTAATAGAACCGACATCTTGGCATACCAATTACGACAAAATTATCACAAACTGATAGCCCAGAAGAAGCCAGACACTATGTATTTTTCATTATATATTACTATCTCCCATACCTCATGTTCATCCTGAATGTAACAGTCTTTGAAGTTCTTTTCCATGAAATTTGTAACATCATTATGTGTCTGTTCTTTTTTATCTGCGTCCCGGATTTTGGGTAGCTTGAGACACACTTTGAAACCTTGGCCGAACTTGGTCTTTAGGTGTTGGGCAGGACCCAAGCACTTAAAAACACCTTTTTTCATGATGCCTAAACGTGTACAAATCACCTCGCATTCATCCATGCTGAAAGAAACGACCAAGATAAATTAAACTTACGCTTCTTTACAAAAATTATTTAGGTACAAGGAAAGTTTTCCCTACTACAGAAGAAAAAAGGATACCACAAAGGACACAAAGTATCACCAACATTGGTTCCACAATCTACGTCATAAATACCGTTAATCATCATTTCACAGAAATAGCAGCAACGTTCAGAATTATCACATGTGGCGCCGACTGTTATTTGTTGTGATGACTATTGCACACAAACTTAAAGCCACCTGAGAAATAGCTCGCTGCGGCTTCTGTAATCCAGGTAAGGGTCATTAACGGAAATACACAGCCCGTGCGTTTCTTTTCCTTGCAGCAGCTACAGAAGTTTGCCAAATACCTACGTCACGCAAACGTCAGTATAGCGCTAGATGACCAAAAGAAACAGCCCCCTGGCGGATTAGTACACGCAGAGAGCTATCAAACGGACTGCCAAAAAAATGGCCGCTTCCATCTGCTTCCACATTATCGGGAAGGTTTTATCGGCAATCAAAATGAATCAATAGAATTATATAGTTGTGTATTTATTACTTCCAAGCTGCAGCTTTGTGGTATCAGGTCAATTCACCACAACTTTAAAAACACGGCCGTATAGGCTGTTTACGATCAAATTTTTTATCGATTGGAAGCAGCCATCTTGTTTCTGCAACAGAGCCAAAACCTTTTTTGTTGCTACGATGCTGCATTTAGCACTGCACGAAACGAGGTAACGTGGCTACATGCAGCATTGCAAGTACAGCTACATTATAGGGAAAAGAAACAGCCATTCAGCGAACTGCTTTAGCATTGCAAGGATACGAAACACATGGCTACCAACGGGACACACCATTTACCAAGCACATGCCGTCCTTACATGGGTATACCAGCTAGTAAAAATAGGTTACGCAAATAAAGGGTAAAAAGTAAAAGGACAAATATTAAAAAAAAAAAGTAAAACAAGAAACTTAAAAGTAAGTAATAGCATTAACAGCGACACAACCATCCCTGTCACAAATATGAACACCGCATGGTGAATTTAAGTAAAATATTATTAAAAATTGAATTAAAAATTTAGAGAAATTAAGAGGCACGATGCCACCAGATGAAAATCTACAGCATCTGTCGACATCCAGATCTGTTTAGTGCTTGTTTGTAGCAACAAATGAATGCACAAAGAAATTTCTATTAACACAAGAAACAAGTCGCGTGCCACCTTAACTGTCGAGTGAAAATGCGTTACGTCCTCGTACACATGAGATCACGCGGTAAAGGTTAACGATATTTTTGGCACACGAGAACCTACCGAACATAAAGAATATACTGTAGCACCATCAAGTGTCAGCAATATCATTAATTTGTACAGCTTGTTTCAAGGTGCACGAGAACGTACAAAATTTTCACTCAACATTTAAGGAGGCACGTGGCTCGTTTGTTGTGTTAAAAGATATTTCTCTGTGCTTTGTTTTGCTTGCTGCGAGCAAGTGCTACCGAGGACTTGATAGCGCTGGATGGTGCCAGATGCTGAAAACTTTAGTTTGGTGGCATCCCGTCTTAGGAAGGGGTTAAATTCGTTTTTTTAAAGCACAAAGAGAATTTGCCATGACAACTCGAGGAGGGAGGCAAGGCATTCCAGCTTCAATCAATGCGACTGGCAAGGAATTACAAACGGCAATTTTTTTAACAGAATTAATGACCAGTTTATGTGGTTGGTCCCTGTGGTGAAAGCTGAGGCACGTTGCTCAGAAAAAAATGCCTTTTAATAAGGAATTTTATAAGAAATTTTATAATGGTGAACATTAAGAATCTTAATGATGGTCTTACTTATGTACAAGACAGGCTTCAACTGCAGTGCAAAAGAATTATTAGCCCATATGATTCTTCACGAAGAATACTGAAGACTTGTGAAGAATTATTATTATTATTATTTAATTTTAACATTAATACTCCACTACATGCTCTACGTTGTTGTACACTAAATATCTAGCGGATTTTCCGTTGCCAAACATTGCCAAACATTTACGTGTTACGGAAGTTATACCTTCCATAACTCCCATATGCAGCTCTGTTCTGTCGGCTACATGGTTATTTTTTATTTATTTCTCAAAATTGTTGGCACTAGGAAAACATATGATACCAACTCAATTTCTGATATTAACAATCAAAATCTGACAAAAACGACCCTAAAGCGAACCAAATGACCCATTAACGGATAACAACTTCAGATCCCATCTTCAGATAAGAAACATAGGCTCATCATCACGAAGAATAAACAAACTTAGGAACCACTACTCTTGCACAGCACAATTTCTTATGTTGTTTTATATTTACCTATGAGATGTAAGTATCACAGATGTTCCCTTTGTTTTGCTAGCAGTTACCACTTCCCACATCTTTCGCCGTGAAGCAGGATCCACTCCAGTTGTAGGTTCATCTAACATCACAAGACTGGGCGAACCAAGAAAAGCCAGGGCTGCACTCAACTTTCGTTTGGTACCTAAACTGAAAACTTGTAAACTTCAAAATTGTTTTCCATTTTATACAGGCTAACTCTTTTGATTTTCAGTAGTAAATCATTCCCAACCTGTAATCCGCAGTAGTTTTGTCAGCGTATTCTCTCAGCCCAAACTGCTGAATATAAGCATTTACAACAGGGCCAACCCTGGATTTAATCCCCCTTAAATGAGCCATCACAAACAGCATTTCTCTGCATGTCATGTCATCAATAAGTGCGTGGAATTGAGGACAGTAGCCGATTTGGCTTAAATACTGAAAAGAAACAACCACAAAACAATGATTATTTACCTACAAGTGCCAAAGAAGGTGAGAATTCTCAGAAGACATTCTCATTCAGATAAAATAAGAATCGGGTAACTTTAAAATTGCCAAAATATTGAGTTTTTTTTGAAATTGTTACGTTGCAGCGCATAATCGACATTGAAGCAGGAATTTCAGTCACTTAAAGTAACGAAATCATACAGAATTAGATAACTTGGTTTTTTACGTTTCTGAATCAGTTTTGGGTGCTTGAGGTGTGTAGTTCTTTCGAATTTTCATGAACTAGCATTCAGACAGTAGAACTATCAGTAGAGATGTCAGTTCAGTAGAATGCACAAAGGTGTCAGTTTAGTGGTTCGCCAGGATAGATCCCAGAATCAGTTATTTTTTCAGGGTAACCTGACATTTTGCTTATTGATGAGGAAATTTCTCACCCTCAAAAAACTTGCTAACATTTTGCTACTTTCTCTCTAGTTTTATTCTACACCAAATATTTCTACGCATTGATCTCTTTTCATTTTGTTGAATTTTCAGTATCTAAAATTCCACCTTCAATTCTTTTGATTCCTTCAGCTCGCACTCAAGATCACTTAAATGAATTTCTAATCCATTTTTCTCGTATAGTTGAGAAATCTGATTCCTCCAGGTATCAGATTTCCATAATTTTAGCCTTTAGATCTTTCAGCATTTTCAGACTAGTGTTAGATTCTTTTTTTTTTAATATGAGCAGGGGCAAGTAAATGCCAAACACATCCACAGAACGTGGGAGTATGCATGCTGTAACTCTCGCTTCGTATTCCAGTGTTTGCACAAGCCTCTCAGAGGAGAAGAAGAAGCAGGTTCAGCTCCCGGGTCCAAGTCAGTTGATTTAACATCATGAATCTCATTTTACCAAAACAGTGCTAAGAGTCTTTAATTTCCTGGCATGTGCGAGAACTGGCATAGAGTCGGGAGCTAAGACATGGAATTTCTCAAGAAACATAATGCCGTCCTCATTTTAAGTTCGTTTAACGATTGAGCTCTTGTGAAGTGACATGCTTGGATTATTCACAGCACAAGGGATATTTTTCACCAACGTTTATTAGGTAAAAAAAATTACATAGTGTAATTTTAACGTGTTATCCACAAAACGGACACTAGTTTGATAACAGGCCGCAGTGGGTTAGGACTCAGTATGAATGGTAGAGCAAAGGGCACAATTGTATTAGAAAGACCAATGCCACTCCTGATTTTGGTGAGCACACCAGTTAGTACGCTCCATTATTTCATTTCATTTCACATTGTGTATTCCTTTTCCGAAGACAAGTTTTGGAAGGTTTGCCCAAGGAATCACACCTCCAATATTTTTTTTATTGCTTGTGCATTTGTCTTTTTCCACGTTTTGTTTTGCACCAAACTACTGCCATGATGAAATCCTGCAGTTAATAAAAATGGTCACCATCCACCAATCATCCGAGATCGATTGGCAAAGTCGAGTTTTAGAGTCGGCAAACTTGAGACAAATTTTCACAATAAATTCCCGTTTCCATGAACTATTATCACCACTGGTTGATTATCATCATCACTTGGTCAATTGGAATGCAAAGTTTAAGATGCAGTGCCAAAATCTCTATTAAGTTTTCACGATACTGCCATAAAAGTGTTTCATAGGCATACGAATAAAGTTGATCATTTCCCCCGATCGTTTCTGGTCACTTCCCTGCTCACCTCGCATGCGCAAAGATCTGGTAAGAGAAGCATATTGGTTCTCAGAGTCTAGTTCAGGCCATACCAAGCGTGGGGAAAAAGGGCTTCGTGAAAATTTGCTAAATAATTGACAAAACTGAAAATTGGCTTGCCGTTTCGTTTACTAGTACTGCAGGACTTTGATAGTAAGTCTATGACAATAGGAAAACAAGACCTCACACCTTCAGAAGCAGAAGAGAAGGCCTACGCGATGCCGTGTTATACATAGGAAGGGTGCTAAACGCCACATTATTATCTTTAATGGGAATGGGAACACAATCTGCGAAAAAAAATTTGTTATTATCTGGCGTTACGTGATTATGAACTTGGAGACGGTGAGTGACGTCGCTCGGGGTTTCCAACTTTAACCTAGCACTGTAATGTTTTGCAGAAAATAAAACAACAGTTTTTGCCAGGTCAGGCCCCTTTCTTTTGTATTAGATTAATCATTGGCTTGAAAGTTGGATTTATAGGAGAAATTCTTTTATTCAGGTACCTACACAGTATAAATGAATGGTTTTGCATGTTGGTTCGGTACAGGGAATTTGATAAACATTATTCTAAGCATTAGAATGCTTGTAGTTATTATAGGTTGATATTACTGGTCTGGTGAGGCATTTTAAGTTTGGGGCCGACCAAGAAACAGGGGTTCAGTTTTGTCTAGCTAGAATCTGAGGTAATGGCACAATAACCACTTTAACATAAGGAGTGAAATCACAATTGCTTGGTTTTGGTCATTCAGTCAGTGTACCTGATGTGGTTGGTAAATTCAGTTATGATCGACCAATTGTGCCAGTAAATGAAAGGGTAACCCGTTATCCCTATATTCAGATAGGGTGCACAAATTTATTTTTCTAATAGATTTTTGTTTGAAGTATGAGCACAAATGCGACTTAGCACTGGTTTTGTAGATGCTGTCAACGAATGATTGGAAATGGATTGTACGGGTGGTGTGCATAAATGAGTAAATTCAATCTGGTGTAGGAGGTAGAGGTATTATTGGATTCCTCCATGGTGAAGGAAAGCAAAGGGTGGTACTAGTCGTAAAAAAATGTTAACATTCTGTTTTTTTTTTTAGATTCTAAAATAAGGACTAGTCATCAGCGCAATGTGCCCCTCTCTGGTTACTTCTCCCCAATCTGATTTGTGCTTTTACATTGCAATCTTCGTGAAAATCACACTACAGGTTTCTTTTTGAACTTGTGCACATTATGCTGTCAATGGCACAGTTCACACCATTTTTACATGTTGACCCAATTTCTGTGTAGAACAGCAGTTAGGTGCTCCTTGGTTGAAGTAGGACGGTAAAAACTGAAACTGAAACTACACAAAGAGAGTAACAAAATACCAAAGCTCGAAGAAAAATACCATAGCTTGAAGGGAATTACCATACCTTGAAGATAAATGAAACTTCAGTGTGTAGAAATAAATAAGACACCTGTTTTATTTTTGCCAATATCGTAACATGAACACAGTTTGGTGCTTATGAGAGGAGTTAATAGGGTATGTGTGGTCATTATTTTATAATCAAATTTGTTCAAACCTAGTACTAATTAAAGAACAAACCTCTTTGCTTGGTTTAGCATGGGTGAGCATAGCCTGCTAGGAAAAGCAGCATCTGCTTATTTTTGTTTTCCCCTAGTGATATTAGTCAAACCTGTGGAATGGTGGGTAATCTCATATCAGTTCATGCCCATGTAAACTATTGTCCAGAAATAGGGCTTCCCAGGCTCTACTGTCCACCACCGAGTGGCTTGACCAAACTTACGAAATAGCTCACCATATTTAAAATCAGTACTTACCCCATACGGATTCCATTTCAAGTTTATATCGTGCAAATAAGCATTTCCTCCAGTCAGAAGCAATGATCCCGTCAGCATTCGAATTGTAGTTGTCTTGCCTGCACCATTAACACCCAACAGACCAAAGCATTCATCCTGTTGAACTCCAAATGTTAAGTGGTTAACCACTCTGGCATTTTTAAACATGAATTGCTTCGACATATTATCGACCAGTAGGGCATCATTATCACCATCTTCTTCATCATACTCCGTTGGACTCCCACAAAACAGCTTCCACAAATGTAGAAAGAAGTCTGAAAAGGATTAAAAACTCGTAAGCAGAATATCTAACAAAAACCAAACAAAGTAATACAATAATTATACCAACCAGGAGTACATGAAAAACCAACAGTGAAGAATAACGTCAACGAGTGTAGTAAAGTAAGTAGTAAGTTTATTCCAAGGAGAAATGGAGTAGCAACTCACGTAAGAGCACAAGCTCGTGCATGAGGAAATAATACAAAAATAAATACATCAATTGAAAAAACATCTTTGGTAAAACAATATGCAAGAATAGTTAAAAATAACACGTACAAAGATTTCATAAGGGAACAAGGAAACAAAGAATACAGCATACTATAGTTTGTTCCACATTATGTTTGCAGAAAACTGAATATATGACGTCAAGTATCCTTCCACTACGAGTGAAAAAATAGGTGCACATAGACTCTAATTATATAGTAGACTCTAATAGTAACTGTGCAAAGTCTACAAGTGTGATATCCAAATTTTTTTGCACTCATAGTGCAAGGAAACGTAGCGTCATGTAGTAAGTTTCCTGCAAACATAATGTGGAACAAAGTATAGGTAACAACACGAAACCTAAACACCTACAATTATCTCGTTATTTAAAAATATATCCGGTATCGTCCAAGGACAGTGTACGTAATAAAGTAACGTTTTTCGCTGGTCCTTTTAGAAAACTTGCAGCCAATATCTTGAAACTAAAAAAGTGAGCACAGTGCCAACTCGATCCAGTAGCAGCATTTACCTAACTCTATAAAGCTACAAATTGGTCATTCGAGTTATCTTCACTAAATACCGATCTTTTATAAAGAGGCAGACACTTGTTGCAGTACAAACGTTTACCGTGTGGTGCGAACACTTTTCGGCTAGGGTTGATACTCCATGTAGCAACTTGGTGGCAGCCATTTTTGTTCTTATATCACTACTTTGATTGACTGAAACTTGGCACGTTCTTTCACCCTTGTGAGTTTTGTTTCTGATCTGTCATTGACTGGAACAGCGCATAAAAGCAAAACAGTGTTCCTTGCCCGTAAACGGAACTTTTGCTTCTTGGCTTGCACGATTCGTGTGCTGTTAGGTGGCACCAAATTTTCCTAGTACTGGCTTAGACACTCAGACACATTTACAAAATCCAGGCCAATTGACGAGATCAGAAGCTCAGTCATTTGCAAAAAAATGTTTGGTCTAAATTTAATACTTAAAAAAAGGATACTTCTGAGCTCCGGTCACTAGGCGATAGAAGCTGAGTGTATTCCAAGTATAAATTTACACATTTAAATACACAAATGGGATCACATAATTTATGAGGAAAGTTTGAAATGAATCGGGTAATGTGTTCAAAAAATCGTCTTGGATGTAGATAAGGAAAAAAAAACTTTAAAAATTTTTTTTATGATTCAACAGGTATTCATTGAATAAATAAAGAAATCACAAGGTAAAGGGTAAATGAAGCAAGCAGTCTGCATTAAAGACTGTCCTTGTGTATTGTGTTTCCTCACAAGGACAGTCTTTAATGCAGACTGCTTGCTTCAGGTATTCATTGCTAACTACATCAGTTCTAACAACAGCTTGGTAAGAATCCTTTGGTTCAGTAATGGGTCGCCTCCCCCCCCCCCCCCCCCAAATGTCCTTAAACTCATTTTAAGGACATTCCTCCAAGCGCCATTTTTCTCGATCCTCCACATCAAGTACGGCCCAAAGGTCTATTTCCTTACCGTTAGTCAATCCCTTGGTAAAAATCCGCTTTAAAAAGTGGCGCCTAGGAGATTTTCTGTTGAATAATTGTTAACTTTATTTACTGCGTCCCGCAGTATATGATGCAATGTGCACTTACAATAATTATGACGTTTCATCTCAGTGTGTGCATGTACTAATTTGCTCATAATTACCATGAGATCAAAAATCTAAAAGCGTAATGCGGTAAAAATTAAAATTAATTATTCCAATAGATCGCCGAAGCAAAACTGTAAGACACTATCCTAGAAAATTATAAATGGTGATATAAAAATACGAGAATCATTCCGGTTTGTGACGACACGATTAATGCGTTCACGCTGGTTCGTCTATTAGGCACAATGCCAAATGAGACAGTAGCTACGTTGCTCGCTGCAAAGAACGGAGCTATTATCTCAGATGACCTTGGTGTTCGTATTTGCGCGGAAGGCGATCAGCGCGAACTGTTCTGAGGCAGGCGGAAGGTGATAAGGCAGGCCGGGTGTTCCTTTAATCCAACCCTGGAAGTAAGGTAACTCAACGATGGCCGAGTTTATTGAACAGATTCTCATGATCGTACGTTTTAAATACCTAAAACTAAATTCAACCTGTGCACTTGCTTGCTGTCAGGATACTCCACTATGTCACCAAAGTACAATACTCCGCTAACTGGGGAAGGGGGAAATATTGAGGCTTAATGGCGCGTCGACAGCAAAGTCATTAGCACCAACCTCAGTCACAAAGTCGCTTAATAGAGTCGGGCTGATAAGAATGACTCGGCAAGCCACAAATATTACTTGTTTCGCCTAGTAGGATAGGTGCACCTTGCATTCACAGTGAATTCAAGCGAGCTCATACGTGCCTCAAAAATTTGTTTGGGTGGTAAACTTAAAACAAGCAAGCTCACGTAAATAATGTCGTGAAGTATTGAATCCAAGTTAGATCAATGCGGAGAAATGAAATTTTAGAAAGAAGCAATAAAACTGACAACTACGTAAACCGAGTGGTCGCCGTAGTTGAAACTGCAAGTGATGGCTAAATTGAGAGGCTTTAGGATGATCTGTCCTTCTCGGTTGTGATCTTAATTAAGGGTTGTAAGAATGCATAAAACTATATCCAGTAGACGAGGATTAGGGTTACAAATTCTTCTTGATGAAGTGATAATCGATTAATCGAACCGAGCGAGTCGAACACCAAGGTGTACCCTGCAAGCACCGATGACATTCTCATTTCAAGCCAAATGACGTCACACCTATTAAGTGCCATTCACCACCCGATTTCTTCCAAACGTATCCAAAAGAAGTTCTGGTGGTGAATGGCACTAAATAGGTGTGCCGTCATTTCAAGTCAAGCACGAGTTTTAGTCAGCGTGCAGAATACGGGCCTTAGTCTAATGGAGGCATGGCTACATTTGGGATCTTAAAGGTACATTCCTCCCGGCCGGCTTTCCTGTATCGCTCAGTTTAGCAACATTACTTCAGTAGACGCGTGTAAATGGCAAAATTCATCGTCCTAGTTTTTCTCTCGTGAGAAACGGTTTTGCAACATTAGAATATACAGGGTGGCCCATAAAAAAGGAACACCGCAAATATTTCGTAAGTCCAATTCGGAAAAAAAAATAGGACCCAGATATTTGGATAGAACCATTCAAGTTAGCAGCCCACACTTTAATGCAGGTGAAGGGAAAGGCACGGCAAATTGCCTCGAGCACTTTCTATTGCAGGGGGGACTTAGCATAAAACTCAGAGCATTGCTCTGGCTGCTCTGAGCTTTCGGGAGCCTTGCCGCTTCTAATTATGGAATATACCATAGGACAGAGCCGTAACGCCGTCCAACATTCTTTGTGTACACAAGGTGAGCTAAAAGTCTGGTCTCACGCAACCCGATATAATGGTCCTACGTTAATTCCGAAGACATATTCGTAATGTAAGTCAGATACCTTCAGCCAATGAAGATATTTTCAATGACCTTGAAAACAGCATTCAAGGTCATCAGCATTCTATTTTCCAAATGGCGCAAGATACAGCAGAAAAGTGAATCACAAAGTTGTACGCGAGCGTCAAACATGACAAATTGCTACACCAAATTGAAAATCGAAGCATAATTGCAATAGTTATGAGGAAAACAAATTAGCAACAAAGTCTTCCATGAACGTTTTAACTGCCATGCAGTGAAGCTTGGCATGCATGGCATTTAAAACATTCAGGGAAGACTTTGTTGCTACTTTGTTTTCCTCATAACTATTGCAGTTATGCTCCGATTTTCAATCTGTTTTCGCAGTTTGTCATGTTTGATGCTTGCGTACAACTTTGTAATTTACCTTTGTGCTGTATCTTGCGCCATTTGGAAAATAGAATGCTGATGACCTTGAATGCTGTTTTCAAGGTCATTGAAAATATTTCCATTGGCTTCCCCATATCGGACTTGCATTACAAATATGTCTTCGGAATTAACGTAGGACCATTATATCGGCAGTTATTTGCATGTGACCAGACTTTTAGACCACCCTGTATAAGAGACGACTTTATTTGATCGCGGTTAACTAAATACTCTGATTATTTATGATCATGGACTTACTCTTTCCACGCTCTCGATCTTGCTCTTCCAGAATAAGTCTCACTCTCTTGGTCTCTGCTGCAACGTCGGCTTCTTCTCTACGCCCATGTCGACGCTGGGCTCTTTTTGACCGCACCACAGTTGTCTGCCCAGTGGGAGCTCGAGTTTTGTCTAGTCCAAAACAGATGTACATACATCTACATAATCTGCCTTCCAGCAAAGTCACCCAAAGCGTGAATATAATTCCCGATATAAACAGCATCCATAAGCCACCATCGATTGTTTCCAATTCTTTCGGACTCAGCCGCTCACCCGTATCATCTAAACAAACAGTAATTATTTAGAACATAAAAAAATTCCAATTATCATTCAATTCGTCATTTGCGGTCATTATGGATGAAAAGTAGCAGAGCTGGGTTGCTCAACAAAGCGGATTTGTTCGATGACTGAAAAGGGGACCCTAGATAAGTCCCTCTCAGTCTGTAACCAGGATAGTGTGAGAGACTACCAGACTCCTTTAGTTATTATTTTAAATTATAATAATTTTTATTTAAATAATAAATTATTTTAGCTCCTTCAGTGGCTGTGGGATGTGTTGCGGACATTATGTCGGCCCCTGGTTTTTTAGGTAATTATATAGAGCAGCGTCAAGTGACGTCATATGGCTACAAGAGAGATACCTGCAAGGGGCACTAGATTGAAATGGTGGGTTAAACAACGCCACTTCTAGTCAAGCCAGTGCTTTGACAGTCGATTTCATAGGCCTAAAAAACAGTTGTTTTCTCCAATCCCTTATGCTGCTTAGGTTGTAATTGGAAAATAAAGATTCCACTTGCTTAAAAATGTCAGCAACTGCCAACAAATTGACAAAAATCGCGCGTTTTAGGCTAAGAAATGCAGTCTAATATCATTGGCTTTAGTAAGACACTCTTCTTTTCCCCCACCGGTGCACCTTGCAGCTAACCCAGTAACTGGCTCCAACAGAGAGTTATATACAATAATACTACGTCGTGTCACTGCCCTATACAAGTTTACTTTTCACGCTATAGACCTCATTCACCTATACCCGTCGAATTCTTTCATCGTTCTGGTTCAGAAAATCATAACGAAAACGTGTGCAACCGCTTATTTATTAAAAAAAAAATTATTAAAACACGTTAAAACGCTACTCTAAGCCACAGGGTAGCCGACGCCATACTGCGAGATGAGAGCGCAACAAGAAAACCTGATTTCTACCAGAACATTAGTAAACGGAAATTATCTGTATGGCCAGACAAGTTTTTGGTTGCGGTTTCTGATGTTATACGTTTAGCTGCAGCGAGCACGGCAGCGTAAACGGGGCAGGTAATGTGGAAGAAATGACCACTTAAATAAAAAAAAAAAAAAAACAGAACTACCGTACGTTATTTTAAAAATAAATCTGCCACATAAGTGGTAGTTATTGGTGAGAAACTCATGGTTCCTGATAATTATACCACGAGTGTGTTGATTGGCCCGTCACGAGGTGGGTAAATATGTCGAGTGGGAGCACGTGTTGTATAATTATCGGCAACCGTGAGTTTGCTCACCATTAACTAATTTATATCACGGTTGTGGCGTCAAGATAACTGGCATTTAATTAAAACGTTTTTGTGTTTGTGAAAATTGTTTCAAGAAATATGGTAATCCGTATGTCGAAATCCATTTCAGTTTGCGGAGGGGGAGGTGGGCGTTAGACGGACGAGTCTTGGCAGCTCGTTCGTGTTTTCGAAGCTGTTCGAAGGGAATAAACTTAGGTATGTGAGGCAGCAGGGATAGAAGGACACTGCACGACATTCTGACAAGGTAAGTAACCCCTTTTGTGCGTTCATAGTACAAAAATTGTTTCAAATCATACGGTAATAGGTGTATCGGTATGAATGTAGGTCATTCCATTTTTGTTTGTGGAGCGGGAGGGGAGTTACACGGAGTGAATAAACTTAGCCATGGGCCAGACATGTGAAATTAGCTGGGATAGGATTTCATTCGGGACATTCCGGCAAGTTAAACAATTCTTTTTGTACGTTTTTATTGCGCTACGATTTTGGACACTGCATTTGGTGTGTCCCGATCGCGTGATCCGGAAGTGTCAAAAGTGTGGGCTATGTGAGGTAACTTGATAACCCACACTTTTTGCTATGACACACATTTCCGGTCATGGTTAACATGATTTTAACCTATTGGAATTTAGTATGGCATTGAGTTAGTGTAACGTCACCGTCACAGGTGGTGTAAACTAAAACACAAAACGACGATAATTAGGAGTAATGAGTGAGTTTGTTAATAAATTAACTGCGTCATATAAAGCACATTGTTGGGGTAAATCTGCTCAATTTTAAACATTACTACACGTTTTGAAGGATAAATTATAACAGTAAGGATGCCAAGGTTTCGATCCGGAAAAATGGTAATCATGGTAGGCAACCGAGAAAATGTCCAGAATAAATCCCACAGCTACTAAAAGATTCTGGTAGTGTCTCACCTACTGTCCTTTTCCATGGCCCCATTTCCAGTCAGCGGGCAAATCTGCTTCTTCAGGCCATATCGTTCTGTACCACGTGACATCACTGCTTCCTGTTACCACGCTACTTCGGGGCACCCATCTTGAAACATGCATCAACTGGTATGTTAAATATTTTTTTAAAGTTTTAAAGCTTTAGGCCTGGACCATGCCTGAATGGTTTGTTTTTATTGACCTGGTGACTGGGCAGATACTGCCCTGAATTTTTTAATGTTTTAGCGTTTGTGTTTATGTGTTTACCTGAAGACGGGAGGTTGGCTTCCCGAAACGTAGTGTCTTTTTAATTGTGCATGATACTGGCTGTCACTCAATTTTATCCACTAAAAGTGCTGAAACTACTCCATCTTTAGTCCACTAAGTCGAGTTCTGCTACTGCTCAGTCACCATCACCAAAAATAACTCGAAAAACGACTGAATTTTTTTTTTTTTTCAACACTCATGTTTTGGCCCAGCACTTGCTTTTGCTATTTATTAGCAGATAATTTCCCTCAAGGTTCGCAGTCGCAAAGTTAATGTATGCCTGCAAATTATTTCTGGCAACACTTTCTGGCAACACTTTCTTTGCTTTCTGAGTCAGCATTAGAAATATTTACTGGTAAGAATTTGCACAGACAAGAAAGCAGCCAAACAGGGACAAGCAAAGAAATAGTACTCTAGCGTCTACAGGGGCCAAAACATTCAGGTTAAAAAAAAATCGACGATTTCCTTAGTTCTTGTGATATTACCTATGATAACAAAGTCGTGTCAGCATTGGAAAGCACCGAAACGAAGCACCCAAGCTTTGTTAAAAATGCACCATACGAGTAGAGTTGTGTTTGGATGGATAAGCAATTCGCAGCTCAAATGCATTAGCCGAAGTGCGTAGTCTTTGATGGACGGCGTGACTCGCGACTTATCCCATAATTCAGAGCGCGTCTGTTACTTCCGCCTGACCAAGCCGCCTTCGCCGCCATTAAGTTTTGGTTGTTCCGCTCGAAGACGAGCATGATGTTTACATCGCGGTGGAAGTTTCTGTAAATGATAAGTCCTGTACTATATTGTTTATGACGTATCAAACGTAGGCAAGATAGAGATTGTTACATTGCCAGGTGTTTTGTAACAAAGTTTGACAGTCGAAACCTTACCGCCGATTGTTGGGGAAGTAAATATCGTATTATTCTAAACATACGAGACGGGGTGCCTAAGAATGCATTATATTTGCAAGAAAACCGGTGTAGAATGAGTCGTCTTCTTGTAACAACAGTAAGTTAAACCAAGTTAAAATGTCGTCATTGCAGAAAAAAGACGAAAAGCTCAGAGAATTTCGGAGTATTCTCCAGCGGATTCAACTGCGACGTCGTCTGCTTTATCCACTATGTTGGAAGATGGGTTAGAGGGATTAAACCTAGCGCGTTGGGTATAAATTTCCGATCACGCGGCCGCGCATGCCCACTGGCGTGGCAGCACGTCCTTTGATGCCACGCCTTTAAATTTCCGGTTAGTCAAGTTGCTTATCCATCCAAACAACTCTACTCCTGTGAATGCACTATTAAAAAGTTCAGTTATCTGACTATGTTATACAGGATGGAAAAGCCAATGCATCAAGACTGGGTTAAATAAATAAATACGGATGCAAACCTATTTACGTTGCCTTTTGGACTTTTATGTCAGACTGCCTGAGCGAGGAATCTAACCCACGACCTTTGAAATCAAAGGCCGAGAGTGTGGCCCAGACTGTGCGCCTCATGTGTCCTCCTTCCCCCCCCCCCGAAACGAACTAAATTGAACGAAGCATGTTGCTGCCACCTACGTCCCTTTGCTACGACTTTAGCATGAGAAAGACATAGGGATGTAGAGAAAATTCCTAATATTTGACCGGCTGCCATTTTGGATGGGCTCATCGCATCGACGCTATCGTTGCGGCAATTTACTCGCCTAATGAAGACCTTTCAAATAAGGTATCCCTTTAACCCCCATTCAATTGAAAATGTATGAGTTAGCCCCCCCCCCTCATGGGGGGCTGGCGTAATGCCGGTTGTCCGAAACGGTAGATCCTTCAGTCAAACTTACATTGCCAGAGTTTCACTATTTTCTTTCAATCCCTTAAAAAGTTGTGAGGGTGTTCTCGGACTTTTGGGACACCCTGTATAACAAACCTTAATATGAAAATATTTTGACCTTTA
>JAHWFP010251070.1:0-45669 GCA_023313725.1 Lithobius niger
AGGCGCTCGAAAGTCATCGACAACAAACCATTTGTCGATCACTGACCTTGACGCATATTTTCAAAGTCATCGTGATGCTAACTTCTTAACCATGCTTCGTGAAACCCAAGTGTAAATTAGAAATTTGTACACATTGGCAAAGCATGGCAATTGAAAAAAAAAAATGGAACGAAATTCGGTACGCTAGTTTAGGAATTACAGAAATTGCAAGAATCATTCTGTTTTGCTGACCGAGTGGCTTTCCTGCCAAAAAGTGAGGTAGTGAGTTTGAAATAGAGTCCAGTGGTCCTCGAAGTAAGTTTCTCATTCACTGTAATGCGTAATTACTCATAACTTTCCAAAATATTGCAAAGAAAATATTTTTTCTATCATAAACGCTGCTAGCGAGTTACTAGTGCAATATTTACGTCTTTCATCTATTTTGTTGAGAGTCTCCGTGATCAGCTGGCAGTACAGTGACGTCACGAGAACGTAACGCAAGGCCCGACGGTATAATGAGTTTAGTACGAAACGACCGTCTAACACAATATAAAGGGTGTAACTGAAAGGTCTGGCCAAACTTTCAGGGTGCAACCCAAGATCAAAAATAAGACTAAAAAATCCTGCGAACATGACTCAAGAAATGAAAGTCTGGCCAGACCTGTAGTATACTTGGAATGTATAGCCTGTACCGTGTGGATAACTACGGCATAATTAAGACAAACACAACTAAGCTACAACTGAAGAGTTTACAGTCAGTTTACAGTCATGTGACAGGAAGTATGGGAAGTACGGCATATTATTAACAATTGCACTATACACAGCTAATCTAGTAGAGTTACTTATGGTAATCTGGAGGGTTAACAGAAAGGAACCTAAGTTGAAAGCGGCCATTGTGGTGCCACAAGACCTTTCAGTGTATAGTAACCATGCTTGAAATCAGCTCGCGAGACAAAATATTGCAAAGCATACAACAACTTATTCGTTCGATTACGGCGTAATTAAGAGCAAACGAATCGGCTGGGAAGCAATACAGTGGTATTTAAGTGATTAATCGTGGTGAAGTCTCATAAGGTTAATCCGATAGATTCCCTTAAATAGGCCTAATATGTTACAACATGCTTACTGCTTCCCTCCTCACTAACAAAACGTACCAAGGCGGGTATAGGTGAATTACATGTTGCCAAAACGTTAAATAAATATTATGTTGCTAAAAATGCTGCAAGACAAGACAAAGTTGCAAAAACGTTGCAAAACGTAGCAACATTGCAAGAAACAAACCGTTTTAAGTAGAAAAAAAAACCAAAAATAACTTTTGTTTTACCGGACATTATTTAAATCGCTATCAAATTCTTCCAGCTGGCTTCTGTTAAGGAAGTGATAACCATAAGAAGGTTAGGTTTGTTAATTTAGTTTTATTACGAAGCAGTAACACAAAATGATCAGAAAACAAACGAATTAACGCAGAAAACAAACGAAGTAAAAAATTAATAAATTAACAAATGAAAAACGAAAATTATCGAATTACCGTCCTGTTCAACTGTTAAGGTTACTTCGGGACGCAGAGGTATAATTTTTCTAGGAAATACCCGTAGGAACCTTTACAATCGACAAGAGCATGAGTGGCGCTTAGTAACATAAAGTAAGTTAATAACTAACTGACGTAGCACTCAATACCATGCAGAAATAATTCTCTCATCCAAGTAAGAGTCATCCTTTTAACCATAAGTGATGATTCTGCGCGGACCCTTACCATAAAATTACTTAACGCTCTGCAATGCAACAAGAACATTTTCATACTCACCAGCAAAACGATGAAGATGAACTGAAGCGCTGTGAAGTTTCCGTCGTCTGTTGTGCATTTATACCAAAAGTACGCTTTGAAAACGTTGCCGTCCAAAAAAAAAAAAAAATGTTACACTAGGACACGGAAAATCAATCGGCATTAAGTTATGTTTTGGAAACCTGTAATAAAAGCAGTTTATGTCACATAGCATGCAAAATGGTCCAGGAAAGAAATGGCAACAACGAGGATAACATTCCAATTTTTTATTGTTTTTTGTGTTATTTATAACCAAAGTGTTTCCTTGGAAAGATTGGGACATTGGATTTTTAACGTGGCAAACGTATATTTTAAACACCTGTAAAATTAATTGAACCAACTACCGAAAGGGTGGTGAATGTTAGGTTGGACTTCAATCACTAAACGTCACTGAACCAACCTACAAATCCATTTTTCAACCCTTTATCATCATACCCACAAATGTTGAGCAACTACTACCTTTGCTTCCTCGTCCCGTTGTGCAGCCTTCGTCTGTCTAAATCAACTAGGCTAGTGGATGTCTGCGCAACGCGGTACCGTTTCATTGAGAAATTATCGTCTGTCAAAAGCGAGTGAATAAGCAGACATGTCAGAGAATTCTGGCCTCAACAATCTGGTTACAATAAATTGTTAAATACTACGGGAAAAAACCAAAAGTTTGATTACGTATACCTATTCATTTTTTAGAGTTTGGTGTTTGCATCGATTTAAGTTTGTAAAAATGTAAATGCAACAGCTTTTTATTTATTTTACCGATCCCAACAACCCATTCGCATACGATGGATTTTGAGGCGCTTGGATTTTTTTTTAATATGAAGTCAAGCGTGCAAGAAATCCCGATGCAAAGTCGTTAACCTTGTTTGTAACAGTTAGGTGCAAATTAAAAGAAGATTGCATCGTAAGGATAAACGAGTAAATAAATCAAACGTTTTGGCGGCAGCGGCGGATTAAAGAGGCATGCATGCTGACAATCAAGACAGCAACAATTTTAGACAATTTTCAGGCAGCGGTGCTAAAACCAAATTTTTAAGCAGAAAAATTTGTTTATTTTTGCCATGAATTTGAGTTTTCATGTACTACACAATCAATATTTCCCACTCAGTATTCATGGAGTGGCATACGCCCTTATCTGTAACGGGTAAAGTTCTTTACAATTTTCTGAATATAGTTGAAAATTTTTTATATTTTTTAATTTTTTTGCATTCATTGACGAGTAGTTCCCTGGGTACGAGACAAGGCTGACTTAATATGTAGAATTAAGAATTGATCGGGTTGGGGAGGAGAATTTGTGTCGCTAAAAAGTCCCTATTGAAACTGTTTACATTCATTCCTATTAGTTCCGCCTGAATTTTCAGAAGGCGCCGAGCGTTCTATATTGTAATTTTTGCTCATTTATCAGCCCAAATCTAAAGTAAACTAAATTACAGCTAAGCTAAACTAAATAGTAATTAAATACAACCTAGTTCCGCTTAGTTTAGTTCAATTTTAGGCTGAAAACTGAGTAGAAATTCCCGTATAAAACACATGGCGTCCTCTATAAACTTAAACGGAACTAACAGGAATGAACCTAAAACGTTTCATTAGGGGTCTAAGTCATGAATTCTCTTCCCCAACCCGGTCAATTATTGGTAGAATTCTTATTAGGCCGGAATTTTTATTCTCATCAACGGCTCACCTCATTTCTTCATGAAATTCTTTCAAGCTAAGTTCCTTGCAGTTTATAAATTACTCAACTTTCATGAAACTGTTAGCCTTGAAAATAGCCCATTCAGTCCCGGCATCCCAAAAAGAATGGATAACAATTGACGGGCAAATAAACGTAAGTTCCTGCGTACACCGTAAGCTGCTATATGCTGAAATCACGTTTAAGTTGGTTTCACTTAAAAGACACAGTCTGCTAACGAGCCGCCATCTGACAACAATTACACTCTCTAACAATTAAGCTCCAACAACAATAAAATGTCTACTTGGCGGCGACATACTAGCGTGTGTCTAGATTCCACAAAAATACTAAAAAGGTTAAATACTAAAGACTGAGTTACGTATAGAACTTACTGACGACATGATTAAGTTATTTAAAAAAAATCGGATTGAATGCTGAAATATCTAAAAAGTAACTACAGTGAGACGATACGAACAACCCACCCGTCGTAGCATTTATAATTTTTTCAGTAACAAAAAAAAAGACAACCAACTGAGTCGCTCAACAAGTCATTAGCCTTAAAAGTGGATGCACACTATTAGGAGCCAGCCAAACCGTTTGCTTCGCTCACTCCAATGGCGTCGTTCCATGCTTCATGCAATTTCTTTGATTCTTAGAGCATCACAAAATCATGAAGTGATTATTATTTCGACGCAAACTCATTGCAATTATTGCTCACGGTTAGTCTATCAAATTCCTAAGCGCGCCTGCAACTCACACGTCATTCAAGACATGCGATTGGTTTGTTTGTTTGCACGTTTGTTCGTCAACCCTGTCAGAAGTAAGCCCTACAGAAGACGGTGATAGAAAATTAAAGATTGCGAGAAACTCATTGAAAACGTTTAGTTTACGTAGAAACTGCACGCTTTCCTCTACCAATCCACGAACTTCTTTGTTTCAAAAACGGACCTTTCAAACTCTATAGTTCTGGTTTTTCTGTTCATCAGTGACTTGAAGCTAAACCTAGTTTAAGATTTATATGTAGTGTGATGCAAAAATCTGTCTTCATTCATAAGTTTTCTTGGGGGAAACCAAGTTTCTTTATACATTTGTTCATTGAACTGCAATCTCAAAGTTCATGACATGTGTTAACAATTGCTGAACCGAAAATAAAGTAAAAACAGCAATAGCATTGTTAGTCGTTAAAATATTAGGGCTTCGGGCAGATGACCAGGAGTAGTTAACGTTCGTTAAACCCTTTAAAACCCTTTTTGTTTTGATTTCCTACTGATTTAGAGATCCATATATCATGATTCTGTTACTTTGTACTGATGAAAAACATGTGGTCCGTTAAAGAGTTTTTTTTTTTTTAATTATTATTTTGGGATAAAGTTTATACTGAAAAGTCAAAGTTTGTTCAAGCAAACTTTTTATTTAATGAGTTAACCAGAATAAAATTTCTTTGACCCAAAGAGCATCTCAAAATCGATGGATACTGTATTCAAATACGCGAAAAACTGTTCATGACGTCATAGTCTTATCAGGCAAAGTTTACTTTAGAAGGTCGTAGTTTGTTCAGCGTTGTAAACCTTGCATGAACAAACTATGACGTCAGTAAAAAATGTCGTGCGGGTAAAAAATAAACGTTGGCGTTATTGTTGCATTCCCCCCCCCCGGTATTTTGGGGCAAAAAAATCAAGCTACAGCGAAAAAAATAGGCCTTTAGGAAGCGTAATTTAATTATCTTTCATTTGGTAGTATTCCCATCTTTGTACGTGCCGTGGTTCACGAGGAGTATAATGTACACGCACATAAACATGCCCATCATACGTTTTTAAATACATCGTTACTATATAAGATAAAATGGGAAATAAATTGCGACATGATATTGATGAAACAGTTCAGGATCCTATCCGGTACCAGCCTGATGAAGGATGGGAGGAGGAAGTGTCTGTTCTAGTGTGTGCCTTTAAGAGTGAAGGTAAAGAGGGCAAAAATCAGGACGAAAGTTTCATCTGTTTACCTTTAAATAATCGAATTGCATGTAAGATTAACGTACATTGATGTGCTTTATAAAATACGAGCCGTAAAAGTCTATGAACAATAAATTGTTTAATTGTTTTTAATCGTTTTGCTTCGGACTGTGGCTAATTATAACATCTGCTAATATACGAATCCCAAGAATGTATCTATTCGAGCAAAACGAGACGACGCCAGCTGAGCGAGCGATGTTGGCTTTTATCTAGCTGTTGCTTATCAGCGCTTCTAGAGTCAAAACGTTTCCCTAAACCGCGGGCCAGCACAACGACCCTTTCCACACTGAAATACGGAGTCAGCGTCAGGTTAGGACCCCGTTCCCAGTTTGGAAGGGTCGAGGCCACGGGCGGGCCCGTACTTTTCTCGCAGTATATTTACGAGGTATTTGTGACTTCGTTCTGAGCAAGAAAACACCTTATTGCTTTCAGTAACGACTGGTCAAAACACGCACCATTTCACAACATTATTTTATGTGTTTTAACCTTAAGAGGTATACATCAAGTCGGTACTGGCAAATCAAGAACAACAAAATCCTCATCAGCAGTATCGTAAAGATAGAAAAAGATTAAATGCTAAATACTAAATTACGTAAATAAAATATACTGACAACGAAAAGGGTGTACAAGATTATTTCTATGACTGAATTTGTTACGTTTCAGGCAGCAAGAATGGAACAACAGTGCTTACGTTATATAAGCCAATAACCTGTTCTCTCCTTCATATCATCCATTAGAATTAATTGTGGTAAAAAGACGAGCTGATCTGGGTGCAATTTAGTTCGCCGTGTAGGCCTAACTTACATTCCAACCGCACAACTACCCTGGGAAGTGGGCGTGGAGCTCCAGAGAGTGAAGTTAGGAGAATCCAATGGAAAAATAAAGCGTACAAACCAGTGCGCAAAGTGAAAATCCACAAATACAGTGAAGCAAGAACACACATGTAAAGTATGGTGCCAACACACCGTCATGACAATTGACATGTGGTTTCTGGTGTTTGTCTGTGGCGTCGCTTATACTCTGCGGCATATTCAGCACAATTTACTTGAACAAAAAATAATCCGTACACACTAGGGCTCAGGTTGCAAAATTAGTTGTAAGATTGGCTAACACTGGAAAGCAGAAAGTTGTTGATGTTTTTAATTATGGGAGCAAAACGTAAACCGGGTTGTCTGCAGCTGCACTGTTGATGACGACAGGGACAATTTAGCTGGTCAAGTCCACGTAGAATAATTACACAGAATCTTTGACGTGTCACAAACGACACGAGCACGCGACACCACAGCGCCCAAAGTTGGTGTGATGGGTACGAGACAGAGGTAAGAAATATCAGCACTGTTGAGGGAATTGTTATCTTTAAACACATCTGTAGACCCATGTGTCTACATGTTAACGTCGTCGCTGCTGGTAAATTCATAGTAAATGTGGCGAATGAGATAAACCAAAAGCTAAACGAAGAGAAATGAAAGAATAGGTAGCAACGTTCGTTTGTTTATAAACTGAAGTACTATAGGAAATGATCATTTTATTTTTGTGTATTCGTTTATGGATCAGTTAGAAGATGGCGTTTGGCAACAATGCGGTAAGACTTGCGCTGTTTACATGAATAGCGAAGCCACGAGAGGAATAAACCGAAATTCTTACTGCCATCATAGGAGTTGAGTTGTGTTTGGATGGATAAGCAACTTGACTAAACCGGAAGTTTAATAGCGCGGCTTCAAAGGACGTACTGCCACGCCAGTCAGCACGCGCGGCCGCGTGATCGGAAATTTACACCAAACGCACTAGGTTTAATCCCTCTAAACCATCTTTCAACATGGCGGAGAAAGCAGACGACGCCTAGTGTAACGCGGTACTAAACTGGTATAACGGTACTAAATTGGATTTAGTAATTTTTTTCAATTTTTCTACTGCTACGACATTTTAACTTGGTTTAACTTACTGCTGTCACAAGAAGCACCCCGTCTCGTGTGTTACAAAAATACGATATTTATTTCCCCAACAATCGGCGTTAAGGTTTCGTTCGACTGACAAACTTGTTACAAAACACAATGACACCTACGCCTGGTAATAATTACAATCTATCTTACCTACGTTTGATACATCATAAACAATGTAGTACAGGGCGTATTTCTACGGTGGAATTCCATTCGTCTCCGAACGGATCAACCGCGAATGCCTCATGGGGGCTTGGTCAGGTGGAAGTAGCATACGCGCTTTGTATTCTGGGATACATTCGTGAGTCACGCTTGCCATCGAAGACTACGCACTTCGGCTATGCATTTGAGCTGGGAGTTGCTTATCAACCCAAACACAACTCAACTCCTATGCTGCCATCGTCTAACATATTTGTACGACGACGAGTTGGATTTTTTGTGAACGAGCCATTGTTGCAATAAAGCGACAGTGTTACCGCGTTGTTGCCAAACCATCGTTGAACATATTTGTAAAACAACGATTTGTATTGTTAGTATTCGAGGCATTGTTGTGATAGTATAACGAGCCATTGTTGACGGGAATGTTCTTTGCTCCGACTCCTTCTTATTACTCAATAACGGCAATAAAATGCCTTATTTTTTTTATTTTAATCAAATTTAACTATTCCGGTGGGTCTTTCTTCATCTGCAATAAATGTATTATTTTGGAAACGTTGTTACATAAATATTGATACGTAAACATTGATAGCGGCAGTATATTTGCTTACGTTAAGTAAGAAACCCACGTCTTAGTTTTCTTACTTACCTCAATAAGAAACGCACGCATAGCAGTGGCTCTTAATAGTGGTAAAACAACGGTTTCATTGTTGCAGTAGTGTGTCTTCATGATATAAATCCACTGCTGCAACAATGGTCCAACAATGAAATTGTTGTACAAGCTGGAAAGTCTGTCAGCAGTAAATGAGTTAAAAAAATTATTGGGTTGCGAGTTACCTTAAACAACCGTCATTATTCAGCTTCGGGATCTAATTTAACTTCGATATTAAATACATTTTAAATAGTTGATATTTCATGACAAGAGCTTTGGTGCATGAAATTCGTGTGTTCGAATTTGAAATTTTTATTACAGATATCCTTGGAGCTATTTGGGTTTTTCATTCGTCGGCTAAGCCAACTTGTGCTAAGTATAGGTTATCCGCCATCTTTCCGAGGAGTGAGATATAACAATGTCGAGGCCCGCAGAGCCGAGCTATTGTTGTATCTCTCCGAGGAAAGTGGCTAATAACCTATTTACCCAATTTCACGATATCAGTCCGACAACAATAGTATAGCACGCACACAACAAATAATGAATCGTGCTGACGTTCTTTTGCTGAAAAAGGTCGACAATGCGACAAAGATGTCATTGTTGTCAGCATTGTTATTCCTTGCTTAGTGAAGGGTTCTGTGCTCTTGTTTATTGATTGCAACTCGATTTCGAAGTGCTACATCGCTGTTCATACCAAACAAAGATGAATCGACTAGACCAATTATCGTTCTTCTTTGATACCAAAGATGGAGCGAGTGGAGCGTCCTACCGTCCTTCTTTGCTTCATGCCACGGAAACTCAACGACGAACAGCCCCTTCACACAACTTCTCTTACATTTTTTTAAGAGAAGTTGTTTGAAGGGGCAATTCGGCGTTGAGTTTCCACGGTATTGAATCGTAAATAACCTTTAAGCCCTCTCCAGACAGAAGACAATTTCGTGCGAAACAATACGTTACTACGTGCCAAAAAGGTCAAAATTTTTGCAATCGTTTGGTTGCCTTGCGTTTAAGAACTAATATTGAAGTCTTTTTTACACCATAATGCGTCGCCGTGCAACTGCGAACAGCCAGTCTGGTTAGGGCTTTACAGTTCAGTGTCATAATGTTTTCGTGCTACAAGAAAAAATAAATTAACAAAACGAAATCATTTTTTCTTGCTTAAGCAAAACAAGATCTTCACGGTGCTGTTCTTAATTTTAATCAAGACTGTAACGTCCTTTTTAACATTCGGAGCAAGCGTGATGTTCTTAAATTCATAAGCAGGCGTGACATCCGGGCGTGATATCCAAGGGCAGGCGTGATATGCGATATCACTCCTTTTGCATCTCAATCCTAAACCATTGTTGCAATATCGTCGTGCTCCATTGCTAAAGGAGAACTGAGATTGTGAAATTGGGTGATAAGGGCAGTTAGAGAACAAAGTTCATAATACTAGTGGCCCCAAGCACTACATAAACAACACATAGCCATTTACCATAATATACCAAAGTGAAAGTTGTTTTACAGTGAATAAAAAAATAATTACCAGTAGTAAAAACACACTATTATTGCTCCTTTCACACGTTTTAAAACAGAAGCCGCCGTTTCTTTATTATTTCTACAGTAAATCTCGAGAGTGGTGGCAGAGCTCTCCATGCTCACTCGCAAATCTCTGATAGATTCTTTCCCTAGCTTCAGTGCTTCCTTGCATTGTTAATTTCGGTTTAAACTATTATACTGTAGCAATTATCGCTCGGCCGAGCAGCTACGATCTTTAGAACTCAAATGCCTAGTTAGGCCTGCGATTTGCATTAGCGAAAGTATACTGAGCGATTTTTAGGTATATTGTAAGGATTGTAGACTATTCTCGTTTTAAATTCGCATAGTTTTCAAGGCCAGTTAATAAATTATATTACTTTTTCCACATACTGAGAGGGGGTGAAGCAACCTTTCTTCGTTTCTGGGTAATGCGGGAAGGTCAAGTTGCTCTAAAAAAATCCGTATCAGTGGAAAGAGACTTTCAAGGAAGTAGTTGCAGTTAAAGGACATTTTGCGAACCCTAACTTGGGCAACTTCATATCAAAGAATTTCTGTTTCAACAACTTCCATTCGTAGATAAAATGGTGCCAAGGTGACATTAGTATTCATGCGCAACGTAGTTTTTTTATCTGTTTTGAAGCTAAATTGTATCCTATTTGTAGACTTTTATCTATAAACTGTCTTGTGTTGTTTTTCCAGAAATACGCAATTTTAGACACACAACTTCAGTCAGTTAGTGGGCGTCAGCTGTTTAGACTCTACTGAGTTTAGAGCTGTCTCCAATACTCTGTAGGATTCTGGATGAACTGTTATATTGCAAGACGTAAAGTGAATGTGAGCAATTCTCAGTTTATTTAGTTCAAGCTGTTGAAATAGTATTAACTGAGCATAAATTCAGGGCGAAGATGCTGAAGCTGTGCGAAAGGCGGCGGTATAAACTCAATCAATGCGTCAGTAAAGGGTCTTATCAATATGTGAGTGTAACAATACGTCACGTATGGGTCGTAACATTATGTTAGTAACCTAATTTGGCACCTATTAGATCAAATTGTGTAGGACATATGTGCAAAGTAAATTTTCCCCTTGAGCGGAGGGATCAGAAAATCATAATTTGAATCATAATTTAATGATTACGGTCACCATTTTGTATACAGGCACAGAAAACCCAGAATGCAATCGGTTTGCAGATCGGAGTGGTAAAAACTGTATTGGTAGAAGCAATGTAAACACATATACAGCAAGGAAATTCAGGTGCTTTGCATCTGTATTTATTCACTAGTCTGCTATTTCTGTGTCACTACTTCTCCCTTATTTGCCACCTAATTAAGAAGATAAATGTTAAAAATAAAGCAAAATACAATTTCTTTCTTATCAAGAAAAAATATCAACAATAACCTTTCCATTTCCAGAGAGCGGAAGTGAGACTGCCCTTTTTGGAGCCAATCGTGCTGACTGTTCCAGAAATTGATATTATTTTTCTGTGAATATACATAACGAACTGTTTGGTGAAGTTAGTTACACTCAGTAATTCCGTCATGAATGTTTTAATCACGGTTTCGTTTGCCATGCTGTTGGTAGTCAGCTGTAGCAATGGCTACGAGTTCATGGGCAAAGCCAATGTGTATGACGGTGAGTAAAGAGAATCATATCAAAAACCAAAACTGGTAAAAGGGGCCGCCAAGTTCCGAATGTTTCGGCCCTTTAAAGGAGTGATATCAACGCACCAAAACATTAATCGCACCGCTTAATAGTTCGAAGGTTAAATGAAAACTAGAACATTGCTACTTTCGGTAGCAATGTTCAGAGTTTTCATTTAACGTTCAAAGTATTATTCGGTGCCATTAAGCTGGCCCAATCTTATGGCTTATCCTCTACAGTTTAACCATTAGTTATGGCTCATTTTTTAAATGTCTGTCTTGCTCGCAAGAACCATTTGTTGCCCTTTTTTCCCTTTAATCACAAGAGACCGGTGTCTTGTTAGGAAAAGCAGCAATACATAAACAAGTAATCAAGAAGGACCCTAGTGTTTCGCTCACCAAGTAATAGTTAAAGGGTTAAAGGGTTAAAGGGTTTAACGAGCGTTAACCACTCCTGGTCATCTGCCCGAAGCCCTAAGGCCCTATGTCTGCAACAGCCAGATTACAAGTAATAGTTGTAACCAGTTGCAACAATGCCTAGGAGGATACGAGAATTATACTCTGCCTAGGTTGGCAACAATGGCCTCCGAGCCTACGAGGCGGCGTTGTAGCAAATCATGGGTAAGCTATGTTCTTTGTTAAGTTTACATAATAAGATCGTTGTACTCAGGAAAAAGAAGACTCGAGTAAGTATCTAACAATGTAAGTATATAACAATGACTTTAATCGCTTTTCATTCTTGGTACGTGTTCGTGCACGTGGTATGTCTTTGCTACGGTGCTGAACAATTCGGGGATCACATGCTCTGGATTTCACACTTTCTCCTAAACCGTTGATCGTTGATGGTAAAATTAAGGAATCCGTGTTTCATCTAAAGGCGTATAGTTTGACTGAAGGGCTTATTGCAAACGATGCAGCGATGCTTGAGCGTGCCTATTTTTAAAACAGTGTATCAAGTGATTTTAGTCACAGGATGTGCTGATTGAGTGAGCGAAGCGAACAAAAATCAGTGTTTGTCAGCCAGTGTGCATAAAAATTGGATTGAACAAACTTCATTCGGTGAAAGCGTTTGTTAGCCAGTGTGCACAAAATTAGGATTGAGGAAACTTAATGCGGTGTAACATGGACGTACACATGAACAACCAAACCGTACCAGTGTTACAAACGGTGCATGCAAGACCAGCCGTGCGTAGCATGGGCTTCCTCTAGTTATTTTTAAGTCTTTAGGTAGAGCGCTTGGTTTATGTAGTCCCCAGGCTCTAGTAATAAGCTCAAACTCAAACTATAAATGACTCGTGCCCATAGCATATTATTATGTTGCAGTGAACTGCGCTCCTAAATTATTGTTAGATATTCGAATTTTTTCTTTTCTTGACAAGTTGGATGTAATCTGCTTTTTAGTCTTCTGTACATCCGTAGCGACTTAGAAGACTTGCAACGACTTTGTCCGTCCGTTTTTTCGCCCATCGTTTTTTTCAGCTTCGCAGCAGTGCCAAACAGAGACGACCATGGCTTACAAGGTTCGATTCAGTGTCAAAAGTTAGCTAAATAACATGGCAAATTAAAACATCCTTACTGCCTTATAGCTAATATACTTCTTCGACATGAATAAATTAAATAACAACACTTGATCATCGAATTGGAATCCTAAGGATAACTCGCAGCCCTAAAAACAAAAGGATTTTAGCTTCGTTTAAAACAATCTCGTCGCATTGTTGCATGAATGAATAGGCTTATCATCGAACCAAATTCTCCATTAGGCCAAATTCTCTATCTGCTACTTACAAAATTAAAACTGCAGTCAAAAAATTTAGGCCTAAAAAATGAAAATCTGGGCCAAAATCACGTTATCACGGCAACGTCAAGTTGCTACGAGTCGCTGCAGGCTCCATCAACACCGTCTCTCCTTTTCTACCACTGATCTGTATAGGCTACGTTGCGCGTTACGTTGTGATGATGCAACTGTGTGCCCAGAGGCGCACCGCGTTGCTAAAATGAAGGCTTACTATACAATCCAAATCTTCGTTTGTTGCTACTTACGAAATTAAAGCTGCAGGTAAAAATTAGGCTTAAAAGCTGACAATTGTGCCTAAAATGTAAAATAAGCTTAAAAACTAACACTTTTTTAACCGGCAATAATATTATGATGACCAGATGTGACTAGGTAGTCGCTGTAGCCGCTTATTTGTATGTATTTTTTTATGATGAATAAAGCATTACATCTGTTTTCTGACGAGGATTTTGTGGAAGAATTCATTAAAACACACGAAACCATCTTATACGTTTCACACTAGTCAGAAAGCATCGAGTAGTGTTTCCTCTCCAATCCTCTTTTTATTTTATTTTCGTGATTTATTTTTTTATTTGCTGAAAAGAAGACATTTTCTGATAAACGATTTTCTGATGAACTATTATATTTGCTGGTTTTTGTTATTAACATTTATGCATTTGTTACTTCGATACTGCGTGATTACCCCAAAAAATATTGAATAGTAAATATATTTAATATTAATCTAATAAACATCATTGTCGATCGCGGCATAAAAACAGGTTAAATGGGTCCTTCTCTGCTTAAATGCATGGAGCGAGACTAGTTTTAAATCCATTGTCACAGCAGTCTAAACAAGAAAATTTCCTTATTATTGCGCATGTTTAGATCACATTGACTTTTTACGCCGAACTGAGAAAAACGCCAGTCGAATTCGGATAAACTTGCTTGTCCCTATTTTAGCGGAAAGTGACTTGGTGTCTAATTTCTCAATTAAACCGCTCGCCAGAACCCGCCATTGTTGCTAAATTAACGGAATCGGCACACACTCATGCCATTGCAAAACAGCATGTATTTTTTTTTTTGTCATATTACACGCTAGCTGTCATGAAACTTAGTGCCTTGACGTAAAACTTAGTTCACAATTCCTTTTTTTATGTGAGGTGCATTTGAATGAACACTAAGCGAAACGTATTTGACACTTGGTAATGGATTGTTGCTAAATCTTCGCATTGCATTTCAATCGCTCATGGAAATGAAGTGAAGTGAAACGAAGTGAATTCGACCTACATATGACTGCGGGTTAGTTTAACGCAGATACGATCCACTTCACTTAGGATTTCCCCACGCCGATCGCAGTTCGTTTCCCATTTATTCCCAAATCGGATAATTTCGCTCAAAACAGGAAATTTGAGAACAATTTCTTTTATTTTATAATTACGCTTAACTGTTCGTTTTATTTACATGTTTTTTCTTTCAGGTAAATGTATAGATTACTACGACAATGGTCACCATTCCGTAGGAGATACCTGGTACAATGATGAAAGATGTGAAAGATACAGCTGTTACAACCTGGGTGATGATCATTACATAAGTGTCATTGGGTAGGTATTCATGTTTTTGAGTTTCACTGTTATTGAACTGCTCATTGGGTAATCCGTCGAGTTTACATCGAAAAATGGCAAATTCTTTAGGTAATGGTCACATTCTTCACTAACAGGTGGCCACAAAACCAGTACCACTATTGTTGTACTTCCGGAACTGCTGAAACATGAACCTAGTAACATACTATGGTTCAGGCATTCGCTCACTCAGTCAGCGTTTGTTCGCGAATGTGCTCAAAACTGGGATTTATTAATTTTAAATTCAGTTTTATGTGATGTTACACTTTAAAATCTTTGAATTTTAAAATTTTAATTGTTTTTGGTTTGTTTTAATTTTTACTTGTAATTTTCCGACTATTATATTTATTTTGACATACGTTTAAACATTTGCCTGCACCCATAAACAATTATGCCGTTTTGCATTTAACTGAACCAGTACTTGTTGTTTCTGACACCACCCAACTCATCCGAGCAGCTTACACTAATGTATACGTATGCTCACTCGCAGTCTAGGCAATGTGTTCAACGGCTTTATTATATAATTTACTTAGATTATTATTCAAGAATTTACAGCAACTGAAGTTATAAACATTCTGGCTTTGTGTGTTTGTAGGTGTTCTGTGGACGTCCCACCACCTCATTGTAGTTGGGAACACCAAACTAGCCCCACTGGGTACTTCCCACACTGCTGTCCAAAACTAAACTGTTAGCTCGGCAAGAAGAATTCCAGCAGAAAGCGACGACGATTGGACCCAGTCATTCTTCCAGCCACAGCCTTTGCAACACGTCCTTAAAAACGTAACTAATATACAGAAAACATTAAAAAATACGTCCTTTAAAAAAATTGGTAGCCTTCAGATGCTACCATGTACTACACAAAGGGTTGAATAGCTGTATGGGTTTAGAATTGGAGGAACTGCCTCCACGAACATGCAAGGGACAGTATTGCCAGTTTGGCAAGCTGCCCATAGAGGGCACCAGGGCTTTCATTTACGTTTTTTTCTGATTTTCTGTTTTTCTGATTTTTTGTTTTTCTCGAAACAGAGTTGGCGAAATTTCGCCTGAATTGTAAAAATCAACTTCGCCTGTAATAATCGATTTCGCCTGAATTGTAATAATATTAAAAATAAATAAAGTAGTTTTGTAACATATATACAATGTTTTTGTGACGTGCAATAATTAATGTGCAGTAGGAAACCATACGAAAGTGTTTAATATGACATTTAGTGACGAATCATAAAGCAACATTATAAAAATCAATGTTTTACAGACCATTGTTTGCTATTTGGGATAAACTAAAAATCTTTTTTTGAAACTACTTTGGTTCGCAGTTTTTGATTTTTAGCATCATGTGTAATACCAATACATACATCGTTCAGCCTTCTGCCAAAGAATAAATTCTACCAAATTTCATTCGAATCCTTCATGCATTTAGCAGTGACTGTCAGGTTACCAAACAGACGAAATGTCCCACTTTCATAGATGTTGGTATTTTGCTCACTCGGTCAATACAACTGTAAATTTCAATTCCTTTGGTAATAACTGTCAAACTAATATTTGGACCCCTTTTGATTCTTTTTTCTGCCAGTATAAAATCAAGTATACCTGCATCGTATTTTAAATAATTTTCTTATCAAATTCCACTTGAGTCGGCGCCACAACCGTTTTTTCGACGCTACTTTTGGATGCCACTTTTCGACGCCAAATTTTGGATGGTCACTTTTTATTTTCACAATATTTTAGTGGTACCTTTCTTGCGTTCGATCTGATGAATGACTTAGAAATGATAAAACAAAAAATCTTTTTCGGATGCGATTTTCTGCCCCCAAAAATCGGCTTGCGAAATTTATAGGAAAACACAGGAAGGGATTCGAAAAAATTGGTAGGAATATTCTTTGAAATATGGCTGAATTTTAACAAAGAATGATTTGAGGCTCTTGAGGGACCTTCTTCAGCGAATATGTGCTTCTGAATATTTCTAACCTTTTATTATGCCTGCGATGTTCGAGCCATACTTCGAAGAACATTCACACCAAATTGTACGAATCCTTTTCGAATGTTTTGATTTCGCAAGCCGATTTTTTAGCACTACTTTCGGCTGCCATATACAATTTTTACAAAACTTGAATGAGACTTTCTTGTTAACAAGCATGTTTTTGTTCACTCATTCTGACGAATGATTCAGAAGATGTAAGGCAAAACTCTTTTTTGGATGTTATTTTTGTATGCCGTTTTAAAAATTGTTAGCAACAGTTAAAAAGTCAAGTTCATAGGTCGTTCAGCCTTATTCCTAATAACATTCTTACCAAATTTCTGTTTAATCCGTTCATCCATTATGCCGTAATTTTGGAACACACAGACAGACAGACGAAGCAACTTCCAAAATGTAGATTTAAAATGGGTCTACCTGTTCGCAGAACTATTTGCTAGTACTTCTGTGAACATAGACTTTGCTCGCCTCAGTCCCTCAAGAAGAAATTTAAATTCCTTCGTCTATAAGGTATTGTGAAAAAAAACAGAGAGACAGTTTAACAAATAAACGGAGCAAAAATATTTCCAAACTCTCGATTTAAAATCGGTCCACCTGTTCTTAGATCTACTTACTAGTACTTCTGTGAACACAGACCTGGCTTGCCTCAGCTCCTCACGAAGAAATTTTAATTTCTTTGTCCTTTAAGGAATTGTGGGACGAACAGACAGACAGTTAGACAGATAAACGGAGCAAATACTTCCAAAATGTCGATTTAAAATAGTCTACCTGTTCACAGAACTAGTTACTAGTACTTCTGTGAACATAGACGTTGCTCACCTCAGTCCCTCAAGAACAAATGTTAATTCCTTCGTGTAGAATGAAGTGTGGAACAGACAGACATACACACGGAGCCAATATTTTAAATTATCGATTTAAAATGGGTCACCCTGTTTACAAAACTACATATTAGTACTTCTGTCAACATAGACCTAGTACGCCTCTGTCCCTCAAGAAGACATTTTAATTCCTTTGTCTACAATGGGGCATCCAATCCCGGGATCCCGATTTCCCGAATCCCGGGATCCGGGCCATTTTTTAGCCCCCCCCCAAAACCCGGGATTATATAGCTGCTTAAATCCAGAGATTTCCGGAATTGAAAATAGGCGAAATTCGTGTAAAAAATACTACTAATAACAACATCTAAATTCTAGATGGAAGTTGGAACTAAAAAGTTCTTCAGTGACTTGCAACAAAATCAAAGAAAAATGGATAATCATTTATATGAAATTCGTCCTTTGCGTCGTCTTTTCACGTCAGAAAGAGAAGTAAAGTTAGCACGCAATTTCAAACGCATACACAAAAAAAAATGCTGAAATTGTATTTGTTTGTCGTTTTACTGCAGCGTCATTGCTCATAAAGAACTGCAACAACGGTCCTTACGGTTACCTCAGCAATGAACTTTTATGTTAAACGTTAACCTTTGAAACCTTTAGTTGCCCCGAGGATTGACACAGACCAACTTTCAGTTTCCGGCCGTTGGAGTGGTTTCGTAACTTTTTCACTGCATTAAAAATTTTAATGACAGCAGTCGAATCGTTTGAATGGCCTCCATAACACGTAGTACTCGTTGTTGTTCTTGCTGGTGGGACGCTTTGTCCTAAAGTAGGGATCGCACGAATGAACCGATTTTCCAGTTTTGTAGCTTTAACGTAGGTATGAACAAGGCCTAGAGCCTTTTGAAGGCTATTTTGTTGTGACAGTATTTTCTTGTTGTTCTTCTTCTTCTTATACTATTTTAGGTTCTGGTTGGCCACTCGAAAAGCTGTATTTTATGATCGTTTTCAATCGCCTGTCACGCGTATGCACTAACGTTGGCGGTGACTGGAACCTTGTACACGCATTGAACGGCTGGCGTACATAGTCTGCGGCGTTAGGACTAACCCTAACTTTGGCTATCGATACGGTTTTTGCTACTGACAAGATACGTCTTACCGTTCTCTGAGAAAGTCCAGTGGCAATGCCGGCCTCTTGAATTTGTTATTTCAGCATCCGTGTTGAGTACAGAGCCTTGATATATTCGAAGACATTCCAAACAATCTTCCTAGTCTGTTAATTCAAATGTTTTATCACGTTGGGAAAGCGATGAAGCGAGCGATACGGCAGCCATATTGGTTCGTCTGCTCGAAGAGAAATTTTACCAGGCGTGATCAATCCATTTTCCGAAAATCCGCGCGAATGGCCAACCAGAATCTAAAATAGTATAGGGAACTTTTGCTTTAAACTTGGAATAGAACCAGTGAACCTATTTCGAAATTTATAGCTTAAAATGTAGATGTTAATAAGGACTAGGGCCTTTTAAACGCTATTTTAACGTGACTACAATATTGTTGTTGTTGTTAGGGAAATTTTGCTTTCACCTAGATATCACTCCAAGGACCAATTTTTAAATTTTATAGTTAAACACGTAAGTATGAACAACGGCCAGGGCCTTTTGAATGCCAGGTGAATGCCGTAATAAAGCTTAATAGTTAAGAACAGACACAAGAAACGGAAGTGTAAGTCATCAACGTCTAACTAATACGCATAAAAGTGAAATCAGAATACCCTGATATTTACGACATTTCCATAAAACTCTTTTCCCATTTCCATGGACCTACCTATGCGAGACTGGCTTCTCAGCATTGAGTGTCATTAAGACAAAATACTGAAATAAACTGGATAGTTGCTCTTCACTACGTGTTGCATTATGCTCGATCCAGCCACGGATTGACAAGCTATCAAAAAATAAACAGGCTCACTTGTCCGATCGCATTAACTGCGCATGTTTAAAATAAGTAAAATACATTTTTTTTAACAAACTAATATTTAAAATGCTTGCCATGTTTTACCTTAACGATTTGATAAATAAATGCGATACATAGTGAACAAATTTGTGTTATAAATCAGCACCATGGCGGTCATGGTGAACCGTGGGCAGGGGGGGGGGGGGGGAGAAACCTCAATTTCACTATATATATTTCTGTTATGAATTGAAGTTTCGCTTCTCCCCCTCCCCTCTACAGTTCACGTTATCCACCAAGGTGCCGGTCCCTGGCACAATGAAAAAAACATTTGCCGGTCCACCACTTCAGAAAGTTTGAGAACCGCTGACGTAGTCTACAAGGAATAGTGAACAAACAGATAGACAGTTAGAAAGACAAACGGAACAAATACGTACTTTCAAAATGTCGATTTAAGATAGTCTACCTGTTCCCAGATCTACTTATTAGTACTTCTATAAACATGGACCTTGCTCGCCTCATCCCTCAAGAGAAAATTTTAATGCCTTTGTCCATAACTGCAACAAACCTCTTTGACGCCATTTTGAATTTTGTGTATATTTGGTATAAAATAAAGTACCTTGCGCCTTCAGCCGCATTTCAAATAATTTTTTTTTACAAAATTCCGTTTGGATTGCTTCATAAGTTTGGCCATAACGGATATAAACTGTTTTTTTTTTTTTGGCAGCCATGTTCCACCACCACTTCGAATTTTCATAAAACTCTAATAGAACCTGTATTGATGAATATTTTGTTCTGAATATTAGTAACCGCTTGTTCACGCTCATGAACGATTCAATTGTTGCAAGTACAAAAGCCGTTTTGGGGGCCTCATTTTGGGCTACCATTTTAGATTCCTATTTACTGGTATAAAATCATGTACCTATGCGGTGTAGCTATATTTCAAGAAACATTGCCAAAAATGAGAAAAGGACAAACAAAACTAATTTTCGATATTGTTTATAATAATTTTTTTTATTTTAAATCCACTAAATACGTACCATAATTTAGTGAATTAGAAATCAAAAACGAACCCGTTTGATGCTACTGGCTAGGTTTAACTGACCCGAAGTCAAAACAGCAAAGAAACACAAAAAAACTTTGCTGTTAGGTTTCAGATACTGCAGTGTTGCTGTCCTGTTTAGTCCACGTGAAACCTTACTGTTGATTTACTTTTGCACGCAATACATCTGCTGTAATGATTGGTGCATTACACTTGGCTAACCGACATATACTAATAGTCTTAAGCCCTAACCAGACTGGCTGCTCGCGGCTGCACGGAGTCGCGGTATGGTGTATAAAAGACTGCAACACCAACCATACGACTGCAGCAATTTTGACCTTGTAGGCGCGTAGTCGCGCATTGCTTCGCACGAAATTTTCTTCTGTCTCGAGAGGCCTTTAGTCTACTCAGCACAGCTTTACAGGTAATTCGAGGTTCGTGCAAGTCCTTGAAAACATGGAAATGTCCTGGAAAGAAATTATGAAATTCCATGCCCGGAAAAGTGCTTGAAAATCTTGAAAAATTAAATATGTATCGTCAGTAAGGTGATGAGCGGAAAGTAGACGACATGACTGAAATACACTGAAAAAATTTAACCAAAAAAGTAGTCGAGTGTATAGCCCTACATTATTCTTAGTTTGTTTGGGTATGAAAAGTTTTGAAATGTTGGCTCTGTCTTTAATTGCATTTACGTGTATAATGTTTGGATACAGCAGTAAGGTTTCACGTGGACTAAACAGTACAGAAACACTGCAGTATCTGAAACCTTACAAGAAACTTTATTTGTGTTACTTTGCTGTTTGACTTCGTGTCAGTTAAACCTTATCTTAAGCATCAAACGAGTTCGTTTTTGTTTTCTAATTCGTTTTGTTTTGGCGTTCCATGCAGTTTACATCACATTTTGAATGTTTTTTTTTATTACCCGGCAGGCAGTGCTTATTAGAGTTCGTTTACGCACGAGAATTTTCTGGCGGCGGCGAGGCCCCAGAATGCAATGCTGCAACATGTAACAATGGAGCAACAATAGGTAAGGTGCACAAGATCGAGTTGTGGCTCACTCGAACAAGTTGCAACGATGCTCGGGCACGGGGAAAGTAACACTGTCGTAGTGAGTTAGCCTTAGCTAGGTTGTCGGAACCAAAATGAAATGTTCATGGTTTTCGCCTAAATCTTTCAGTTTTAAACCGCAGGGTGCGAAGTCTATAATTTTGAGGCCGACCTCAAAATTGGGCGGCCGACATGACTGAATGACTTATTTACTTCTTCAATGCGAGATTTGGGAAGCCAGTTGAATTGTTTTCGCGATTGTTTGCCATAATGCTGCATCTGTTTGCAATATCGCTTTTAGTTGGTTAAGTTACGATATTCATCCCATATCTGGTTAGGTAAGACAGCGGGGGAGATGGAAATAAAAGTCTAGGGGAGATTTTGCTCGAGGTCCCGGGTTCACTGCGAGGTTTTAAGGCCGCCTTGAACTCGAGAACAGCAATAGGCGCAATAATCAAAACACTTCACTTCAATGCCGAAAAAAGAGATGCACTCACGAAAGTTGTGTCTTAGGTTTTATTTGATAAGAAGGGGGGGGGGTTACAAATTTAAAGTTAGAACAATACAGTGTTTAGGCCTACAATGTTTTCAAGACCAAATCGTTACCACGGAGCAGTTGCAAGTTTTAAACAAAAATGTTTGGACGTCACGTGACGGAGCAAAAATTAAGCCAAACTGAAGGGGGGGAGGAGCGTCACGTTACGGAATACACTTCAAGCTAGAATGATGCCGATAAAATGCGGGAGGCATTTTTATTGAACGTCTCGTCACGAACTTGATGAGGATGGGAGATTAAATCTCGTGTCCTCACGTAACGGAAAGATTCGATGACACCACTATGAACTTCAAAATAAACATCACGCGACAGGTTTCGGATCAATGAGATTGAGAAGCATCTCGTAACGGGACTATTAGTAGCATAATATGAACGGAAATTGGCTTCTCGTAACGGTTTAGCTGCTACGACGGAAACAACGGAAAATAGGCGTCGAACCTTTGACCCAAAATCAACCTTGCATCATGGAGCCAAATTACTATTGCAACAGGTTGAACAGAACATAGTTAGTTAAATTTTGAGATACTAAACGCCACTAAACCCCTTTTTGAAAAGATTCAACTTAAAATCTCGACGAATTTTGCTACTACGAGTTAGGCAGGTAATGCGGGGAAGTTCCATCTAGTTTTACGATAACACAGTTCAAGATTAATAAACAAAAACGGAACGTTAAATGTTTAGAGTAAGGATCTAAAAGTCAAAACCTAGAAGGAACTCGGACAAGCTTTGACAGTTAGGGTCTAGGTGTAAAATTTTGTCAGTAAGAGGCTGGAAAGCATTAGACCCTTACTACCCTTACTGAAAATAATTCAGTTATCTTATCGAAGAGTTCCCATGGCGAAGATCACTGCTGGAAGAAGTTACCACTGCGGCGTTCCTACTTCAACTCGACATTTAGCAGCACTAATTCGGTTAAGGTTAAAATTTGTTAAAATATTAGAAAAACTACATTTCAAGTTAAAAACCAAAAGTGGCTCGGGCAGCAGCCGACGACACGACTCAATCGTGGTCAAAACAGGACAGACAGACAGAGGTTGCGACAGGTCGAGGTTATATGTGGGAAACCGAATTTGCATATCAGGTGACGGGACTTGGGTTAACATCACCTGAGATGCTTCAAAAATAAACAAATCAATATTTAATTTTTAATTACATTTTGTAAACGCCTAAACAAAATGAACAACCAAGCAACAACCAAGTTTAATAAAGTAAGAACAAATTTTTATGTAAGGTTTTGTAATTTTAGGAAACGTCATAATCGATGGCAAAAAGATGACGCAAGTAAGAAACGTAACGATCGCGAGCAAGTGAAGTTATTAGAAGTCGCAAATGACGTCATGAGGAACGACGGAAAAGAAAAACACTAGCGAGTTAATGACGTAAGGACGTGAGCATGCAGAAATTGAATTCAGGGTCAACTGTGACATCGGTCCAAGCAGCATACAAGCGACTCAGCCGCCGATAGGCGCAATATCGGGCAGATCGCTATCGAGAAGTACGATACCGGCCTCAAAATTGGGCGGCCGACATGACTGAATGACTTATTTACTTCTTCAATGCGAGATTTGGGAAGCCAATTGAATTGTTTTCGCAATTGTTTGCCATAATGCTGCATCTATTTACAACAATACAGAATCAACTACCCATCGATCTAACAGAGTAACTCTAGACACACACTAGTGTGTTGCCATCAAAAAACAAACATGAGACAAAGCTTGGGCGGAATCTGAACAGAAAAAGGCATTTCTAATGTTCCGGTTTTTCGCAAACAAAATTGGCCGAACAGTTGACATACCGTACACACGATAGACCAGACTGTAGCTATTACAACAAAACTGAAGCAAAAAAAGCCAACAAATTAACTGAACAAAAAACGGTTTCGCCGTTTAAAAAAAAAGCATTAGAGCTCGTATCCCCATACTCGAATAAAAACGGATTAGAGTTCACTCGAACGCAACGAACTATAATTTGAACTCCAATTCCAGGAAACAAACACTAATCAAACAAACTTCACACAAATAACAAACTTCACAAAATACAACAGAACGAAAATCTAAAACACATACAAAACAGATGCCGTAAACAGCAAAACGCCTACAGGCTAAAAATAGTCTTAGTTAGGAGGACGCTTGTTTCACAAATTATAAATCCACATAAAATACAGACATAGCCATTCACAGGAAACACACTTAAAATATAAAACAACAAACCCAGACAAATATATAAAAAAAAAGCCTGATTGACACGCAAATTAAGTGCACACAAACATACGTGCACACAAACATTATATTTTTGTTTTAAACACAAACTGCGTTCACTTTCTGACATAACCACTGAGTAAAAACAGTCCTTGTTCCCTGGAAACCAGTATGGAAATATACGCCTTAATCTCCAGTCTACGTCTTGTAGCTGGCGCTTGTTGGTTGGCATTGTTGCATATTAACAATGTTTAAAACAATGTAGAACAATCAATCTAGCCGCTTTGAACTCACTATAACCACTTGACCAATTAAAAAAGGCCGCATGTAAAGGGGACATGTACAGAGCAATACCTGTAAAATTAGCGGAGAACCAGTTTTATAGGACAAATAGTTTGACCTGTTTCGAGTCTAGCAGAAACGTGTCGTGCCACGAAGCCGAAAAGGAAAATCACGATTCTAGCTCAAGTTCAGCTCTCCGATGTGACAAAGCTGATATTAGTAAAAGTTGGTATACATGTTCATCAAGCCCAATAAAGTTCGTATACTAAATTTGAGTGAAAAATGTTGAAACACGGCGGAGAAATTAAGCATCGAAATTTCGGCTGTAACATGGGAGACAGAGGTCAAATCTAACACTTAGATATTTTTCAACAATAAAATACAGAAATAAAATAACTGCAAAGGTAATCTTTTACACTTCCTTTGTACTTATTTCCCGCCTGAATATGTGGGTGGGGCAATTGCGTTTACCCGTTTTTCACTTTTGCTCTGAAAAAGAACAAGTGCGTTTTGCAGTTATTCTGACAGTTCGTGTCGGTGCCAACAATGCATGATGCAGTGCCTATATTGAACTTTTTTATTCACGTACTATTGTGTTTTTCCCTTCAATGTAAATATATTATTATCATTCTCATTGTAAGTGTGTCATGACTGACAATTCAATTTTTTTTGTAGTTCAGAGCTTTTTCCCGTATGCCTAATACTTTATGTTTGGCTAATGTATTTTATTCATTTCCAAAAAATGTGTGAGGTGACGTTTTTCTTTTGAGTTATTGAGAAAAATGGCCGCCAACTTAACTAAGTGGTGCTGTGATACTGTTTAAATGACGTACCTATGGTAGTGACTTTGATCATTATCTACAGACTGTGCTGTGATAAACCGCAAAGACGATGTAAATAAACGACATACCTAAACGTCTTACGAGTTCTTACCTTTTTTCCCGTTTCCCACCATCAAAGTGACAGACAAATGGTTTAGGCCTACTCCCTGACAGAATATTCCCGAAAATGTGAAGAACTTTGATGTCAGTCAGTTATGGCATTAAAGAACCCGGACCTAATTCCTTGTCTGGGTTATGAGTTGCCTGAAAGTTAAAGCTGATAGGATCTATACGACCTCCACTTGATTTTAGTAGGAAGCTGGGTGTTATAAACCTTTGGGAGTACCACAATATTTTACAGGCCTCAGAATCGTACAACACTCAGTCAACATGCTGAAGTCACACCGCAATTGTGGAGGAGGAATTCCTTTTTAATATTTATGTATCACCGGTCATCGTGGCTGAGCGGTGCGAGAGCTCAGCCTGGTTGCTGGAGGATTGCGGATCTGGTCGAACCCTGGAAAGGACACCTTGGCAAAGTCCCCGTCAGGACTGCCGGCCAGGGTAGCGTGAGAGGTTACCATGCTCCTTCAGCGACTATGGGATGTATTCTGGCTAATTCTAGACAATCTTTCGGCCCCGACGATGATTGGTGGTTTCCCGGATCGAATTCCTGAGCTGGCACCTCCCTTTACCAGATTTCTTCTTCTGTAAAAAATATGGTAATGTTCAAACTTGAGCCGGTTCAGCCATACAAGCATTAAGTGCTTCAGCTGACATAAGGCTCGTCTAAATATTTAAATGAAAAAATGCTGATGGCTAACTACACGGTCGATATGGGATTCAACCGAAATTATTTTTAACCACGGCACGCGTCATTATATTCCTTTCCGCATCCCGACGAAAACACTCACTTCTACGTTACGTCTTCAACAAAACGCAAGACGAAAAGGATGAACATTTTCCTTTATCGTATCATTCACGTACGATAATTACAGTAGTCATAACGAAAGAAACGGTGAGAATTGATCGTATTACCTGTAGTAGCATCATGATTTGTTGCGAGGTTGGAAATTGGGGTAACACTTAGCGCTTTCACTACAGAAAAATAAAAAAAAGTACTCCATTAGTCAATAAAAGCTTTACTTTGTGATATTCTACATTTTTACAAATTCCAACATTTAAACCTGACAGGCATAATTATTTGACTTTCGTGCAAAATGCTTCGAATGTACACAACACCAACAGGCCAGAAGACAGTTAAACACCAAATCTCATTTCATTACAATACATCGACGCACAGAACGAGACGGTACAGATTTTCCCACACAAACGGGAATTAAATCATCACAGGCTTCATCAGCTTTTCAACGAGGACATTGCAATACAGTGAAATAATTATCTTTTTTCGTACTTCCATTTTAGCTAAAATTAACGTTTTTGCAAAACACTAATCCAATACAGAATAATTACGGAATGTTATGACTGACACTCTTGCTAACCAAATTTGAAGAATACACTCTGTTGCTGTTGCGGACATGATTCCAAAGCTCCAATACAACGATAATGATCTGTGTGAGACGAAAAATACCTGGAGCTTGCCCGGAACTCCAGACAGTTCAAAGTGACGGAATAAACACCTAGTCAGTATTAGGTCAAGACGTACGGAGCGAGATCGTACAGCAAAACTAAAGGAACCCTACTCCTCCCTCACAAATGCGCACAACCGCGCATCACCTTTAGGTCCAAGCCTAAATCGTGTGTCATCAGTTCATTTACATAATAATACTCCCTATATCTTAAAAAAAATATTACATTACTACAACCCACAAAAACCATAAAATTATAAAAAAAAATAACTTGTATTGAACATTAAGTAAGAGATATCCGTGAGTCCTAGTCGATTTAACGGTTATAATTGATCGCGAGCGAGAAACGGCTAGTCCACTATCGAGGGGGTGGAGGGAAACACGAGTTGGAGATTCCCACGAGTGTCTCCCTCCAGCCCTGAGATAGTGGACTAGCCGTTCGAGCTCGCGATCAATTGTAACCGTTTACTGCAATGATCTTCAATGCAGTAATGACCAAATCACACAAGCTAAATTCGTAGAGACGACTTAAAATGCCACTTACAAATCTTAACATCTGTGGACACGCAGATCTTACAGCATGGAATTGATGAAGTTGTAGACTGGGCAACTACATGGCAGCTTCCTCTATCTATCAATAAATGTTCAAATTTCCATGTGGGGAAGACGGTGAAGTCGGATTACCTTTTGGGGACAAATGTACTCCAAACGGTGAATTCTGTTAGGGGTCTTGGGGTGCTCTTCGAGTCAAATCTGAAGTCTGATGTTCAGTGCTGCAATGTGTCTATCCTCGCAAATCGTCGAGCTGCTATCGTCCGACTGTCTTTCACATCTGGCAATCGAGAAACCCAGCTGTGGGCCTTTAAAGTCTTTGTGCGGCCTTTATTGGAGTACGCCAGCCAGGTGTGGTCACCGGGCTATTTGGGGGACATTGACAGGGTGGAGTCTGTGCAGCGACGGTACACGAAGGCAATGCCGGGCATGCGAAATTACACATACCCCAAACGACTAAGCATTTTAAAAATGGATTCACTTGAGTTAAGGCGTCTCAGGGCGGACTTGGTGTTAGCCTACAATATCTTGCACCACAAATTACCAATTGATTTACCGTTTTTTGAGCTGAGCACAACCACCAAAACACGCGGTCACAGCCTTAAGTTGACTCTCCCTAAACATAGGTTAAATTGCCGTAGGCACTTCTTTGCATGTCGGGTGGTCCCCGTTTGGAACGCGTTGAATGAGGAGGTGGTCACGGCCTCGTCTGTAACCGGGTTTAAGAGAATGTTGAAAAATGTAAACCTTACACCACATCTATTAAGGCCAGAGTACCATGCTTCTGAAAAACCCAACGAGACATGATGGAACAATTGAAGACCGAGTGCTGGTCTCTGTTTTTCTTATAAAAGCTACTTTTAACGTTGGGTAGGTTGTAAGTGGTTAATAATTCGACCCATTCCTACCCCCATGTCCCTCTTGTGGGCAGGAAAATTGAATTTATTTATTTATTATAAATCGACTAGGACTCACAGATATGTATTTTAATTCTAAGCTGTGACGTCGAGCCAACAATTCTACTTATTTGAGATTTAAAAAAATTTATTTGAAAATTTTATTTGTGAATCATGACGTAAATTCCTGAACTCAAACTTCCGGTTTAAACTTCCTGTCTCACGTACGCGAGGACGTCCCTATATCCTGTCCCAGTCACCAACGTTTGTGTTTAAGGTAAAACCGTATTTTTTCTACTTTATTAGTTTAAATAAAATATAGCGTGTAAAATGCGCTATTCGCTTGAGTCTCTTAGGTTTGTAGGTGTGTTTAGGAAGCGTCAGTAGCGTAGTTTTCGTACCAACGGAACGAAAGGTTTCCGGGTCCGGGTCGGACTATTGCTCCTTGGGTGGCGGCGTAGCATAGTAGCCTATTCGAGGTTTTTTTTTTTTTTTCGTGTTAGTCCGATAAATGTCGCAGGTTGCAAATGTGCCTATTTATGTTGGTTGCAATGGGGTTTGCTGGTTGAATTTGTGTTGTGTACGGTTGTTTTGCAAAGTCGGTCATTATATGTCACATGTCACCTCGGCTGGAGCGAGGGTTGTGCAGAGCGTGGAGAAAGTGTTAGGTCATCAAAAAAGTGTGGGTTATCAAAATTAATCTACGGTCACGTGTGTGGGTTTTCAGATTAACCGTATATAACGGGTACACTTTTAGCATTGGGATGTGTTGGCGTGACGTCACCGCCGTGCATGAATGACAATATAAACAACGAATAAAAATAACATAACACGTACGTAATCAAGTACGCTGCCTGAGTCAATACCAAACTGTGGTTTGGTCACGAGAAAGCAATTAATGAAGTGGGCAATCCCGACCAAAAACTTTCAGCAATAGTATGCCATCACACTGTGAACACACTAAAGGTATGTACGCAATTTAAAATAGCCCTTTTAACTTTACAAAACGAGTCTTTCAAAACGTCCAAAAGATTGTGGCCTTTGCTCAACTTCTTTTACTTTGACAAATCAAAGAGCATGCGGTGTTCTGATTCTGGGACCTCACCACGGGCATTTGGTAGGGCAAACTTCAGTTTTTCCCAGAAGAGCGTGTCGTTCCATTTAATGTAAGTGTTGGTTCGTAGATAGGCCTTTTGTTCATGATCCATACTCTTTTCATCAACATCTTCCAGAATTAGAAGAATGTGTCGGCAGCATCGATCTAGAAGCGATTTGTTGTGCGCCATCTTGAATTCAAATTTGCACCAAGGGCTCTCTAAAAAGCGAGTACTAAACACCAGGAAAGTACGACAACTCTTTTCGATAGCTTCTGTAATGGATTCCGTTATGAACGCACCTGGTGGAAAGTCTTTAAAATGAATGCAAACCCCGGAATCTTTTAATCCTTCCAACAAATCGTTGATGACGAATTCTTCGTCTTCAGATGAGTACGCTACAAAGACGTCATACTTTTTCTCCTGTTCTTCATTTTGGTAAAAGATTCGCACTCCGTAACGAGAATAGACCCATAATCGCAATATGCATACTATAAGAAACAAAAGTGCTAGAACACCCAGGCACACACCCAAGATCAATTCGTAGGAAATGCGACACAATGAATTATCGACATCCGGAAGGGGAATACGTTTTCCCTTCAGCACACAGGAATTCACATGAATGCTTGTGGCATTTTCTTGTCTGATGGTATTAAGCCACTTCAAAAATTTTGGCATAAATTGGCAGTCACATGTCAGTGAATTATTGAGTAAGGTCAAGACCTTGATGGATGTTGGTAGATTCCATACTTCCAGTGAGACCAATTTGTTGCTATGCAAATTCAGTTTTTTCAGTTGTCTTAAATTCCGGAAGGTCGCCGCATTCAAACTTGATAGCAAATTATCATTCAGCCGCAATTCTTGTAATTCTAGGAGATAATCGAATTCTGCATGCAGTGTTTCGAGTTTGTTGACATCAAGAAATAGTTGTTTCAGTTTGGTAAGGCTGCCAAATATCGTTGCGTTCAATGCAGCTATTTAGTTTCTGGACAGATCCAAAATCGCCAGTTTGACCATATGACTAAAGGTAGCGTCGTGCATACTGTGAATTTTGTTGTGATCTTGCTGTGATCTTGAATCAAAATTTCAAGATCTGTCTCATTAGTGGCAGTGACAAACTCCTCGCCACGTAATTCAGTCAACAAATTATCATATAAGTAAAGGTGTTGCAGTCGTTGCAAATGCACAGAGGTGAACGGCTCAATGCATACAACAGCATTCTTACTGAGGTTTAGGCTGCGTATGAAAAATGCAGGTCTAAGAATAAATTTTGCCTGAAATTGTGCTGCATCTTCTACTATTCCCCACCTGCCTGGATAAATTCTTTTCATTGCTGATTTGAAAGATTTTGACACGTCTTTTATGTTGTTTTCGCTCAGGTCTAGAATTGGTATTTCTGTAGTCTGTGGCAAACCTCTGTGCACTGTAGTTATTAAGTTAATCATGCTGTAACCACTCTCTACTGTCATGATGGAATTATTCCTTAAATTTAAGATACGCAGGTGACTGCTGCAGCCGGTAATATCGCTTATCAGAATAGTTGGAAGATAATTATTTTCCAAGTAAACTTTGTGAGCTTATTGTTTTCCAAATGCAATTCTTTCAAAGGGTTGATCAAAATCGTCTCAGATCCCTAAATTGAGAAATTTGATTGTTCTGCAGGTAAAGTAGTTGAAGAGTAGAACGATAGATCATATTTTCTGGGAAATTCACTATCAAATTATTTTTTTAATGATTTTCTTGCAAATGATATAGGAGACAGAAAGCATAGTTTTCAATTACACTGATTTGACTATTGTTCAAGAATATCTTAATTATAGTTCGATCCAAGGGCAACAGAGAATAAGATGGAACAGTACTAATGTTGTTGCCATCCAGGAATAGATGTTCAGCTAAGAAGTCCTTTGAAAATGTTCTTGGAAACGCGTGGAATTGTACTTTGCTGCAATCCAGAACTTTCACTGGCCTAGTATGTGGTCTATTTTCTGTTATTTTGAAGTACTTGCAGTATAGGTGTTGTGACTCTGAGTTGTCATAGTAGGGGAAATAACATAGGGGGCTTGGAGTTTAATTGCGTTAAGATACTCAAAGGTACAAACAGAGGCGAGGTATTTACACTACTTCTCTAGATGAAAATATGTACTCTTTTTAGAAGGATTTCTAAGCCCAGTCAATTCAATTTGTTTTATGTACCTAAGCAAAAGAATCTCCAAGTTCTTTAAATGTGAAAATGATTCCACATGGATACTAATTGTATCCAGCTTTTCCTTGTATTTGGCTTGGTCTTCACTATCAACACCCAAACATAACTGTCTCAGTGATGGAGGGAAGCTATTGGGTGCATAACTTATTATCGGGTTATTAATCAAATTGAGAACTTGAAGCTGAAGACTGCTGCCAATGTTATTCACGTCAGTCAAAGATGAAATATAATTAAACCCCAAGTCCAAATTGATAAGGGAGTTAGGTATTAGAAAGAAATCAAACTCTGTAATACTGTTGTGATGTAGTGCTAAATCAGTAATTTCTTTAGTGGAAAAAATGGATTAGTGGTTGCGTTTAAAACTGTCGCTGACATATCCGCAATCCTTTCATCAAAAATGACCTTATTGCGTTGAAGCTAAGATCTAAATATGAAAGATTTGCGCACATCCAAAAGTCGTTTCTTCTTAGGTAAAAAAGTCTGTTACCTACTAATTCAACTTTCCTTAAACTAACTGAACCTTGCCTATTGCATAAGGACTCTGGAACATTATATAGATGACAGTGTTTTTGTGCATAGATTTCGAGATGATGTCCTTCTTCCAGATACACGTTGAACCAACCGTTATATAAGTACAAGATTTTCAGTTGCGGAAGTTGCTTAAGAACGTCTGGACCCCAGAGTAGTCCCTGCATGTTATCTCTTCCTATGTTGGGATATATTATTTTTAGAAACTGTAATTTGTGCAAACCAGGAAAGACATCAGCTGATAGAGTGTACCTTGTTGGTAAACGACGCAAAGTTAGATGTTGTCGATTGCCTAAATTTTCAAACATGTTCGGGTAGAATATCATGTCCGTAGATGCCAAGGACAGTTTTGTTAAATTAACCATTTCTCTTAGCACTAACTTAACTAATGGGGGTGAATATTCCAACATTGAGTCGCGTGGACCCCACACTCCACGACCGAAGTATGTTAATGACAGATGATGAAGATTTATGCAACTTCGTACTAGATTTTCTTCTGAATCCTCCCCACTTATACACATATCCAAGAAAGCCATTTTTTCTTAAAGGTCTATATTTTTAGTATTTAGGTCAGTGTATTTGGGGCAATCTACATCATCGATCCTTCTTTGTTGTCTGTATACTTGCCAGTAGGTTGGGGCTGCTACAAGATCTATTTCATCGCTTTGAAGAAGTTGTATTTCTGTTAACTGCGGACTCAATTTATATAACTGAATCGATATTAGTTGCAAAAAGTTAGCAGTAAGAACAACTTTCTTCAAAGCTTTCAATCTGTGGAAGACATTAGCTGGTAAACTTTTAATTTCGTTATCCGTCAAATCTAGAATCTTCACACTTTCCAGTCCTTCAAACACACTTTCTACGATTACTTGAAGATTATTTGAGGTAAAATTGAGTGTTAAGTATTATGCATTGACAGCATTCTGAGGTAGAACATGGTCATGTATCGTTTGTCCACTGGATCCTTTGTCCAGTAAAGGCTAGACCAGTTAATAGGGATAAGGGACATAGAAAACTGATGGAATAGCTTTGTTTCTGTACATCAATATTAAGAGGACTAGAACACTTGAAAAAAAAGGTGTCTGCTACCGTGTGAAAAGTTAATGAACTCAGTCTTGATAAAGATTTAAGACTTTCAGCTGGGAAATGTTCAAAGTTGCAGTTCCAAATCATCAACCTACGAAGCGCCGTATGTCGTTGCAAAAGCTGACTCACTTAATGAGCTGACATCTCTAGACGTACAAAAAATTGTTAAATCTTCTGTCTCTTTTGGAATCATCCCATGCAAACCGAAATCCGTAATCCTTGTTTCATGCAATTTCGGTATAATGCATTGTTGCTTTGCTTCATAATCCTTCACACATTTCATCGGGTTAGGTAATATCAGAGGTTACACTTTTGGTATCGTTACTGCCATTACTGCAATTAAGACAAACCCCCCACTGAAGCAAGAGGTAATCCATCTTCATCTTTATTTCAGTTAGTGATACTTGTGTAGAGCAGTAATGAATTCCTGAAATAAATATGAAAATAAAATTACTCGTATTATTAGAAGTAAAAGAGGATTATATAGTTAATTAACTCGATACGTCCAGTATACTTTATTGGGGCCTTGGCCCTAGGCCATGCGCCCACCCTACAAAGAACTACACAAAAGAGAGCATCTTAACACCCCCAAGAACCGTTAATACATAAGTACTCACAGCACCCAAACACAACTCTCAGTCATACACCCTCATACACTTTCTCACTCAAGCCTCACACATACCAACCATCATAGACGGCAGAGGGCTCACAGCCGTTCACCTGTTGCACGAACAAAGTTGGCAACCGCCCGCCAGCGTACAACACATTGTTTTCCGCCAGCGTACAACACATTGTTTTCCGCCACCAGTTCGTAATAAGCTTTGCAGGTCCATATCCGCACCATGTCTAGTGCGCAAAACCGCACGCGCACAACGATAGAACCTACACTCAAGAAGAAAATGCTGCACAGAGCCATTGTCACCACACCTGCACATTGGGTGCTGCAGCCACCCTAAACTGTGCCTGTGCGCAGGAAGCAGCGAATGGCCTGTGCGGAGCCGCGCCAATATGCACGCTGCCCAGTAGGGCAGCCTGTCAGCAGTAACAACATACGAGCACTCTGGCGTTAACTGATACAAGAACCTGCCTGTCTGCGCATTCGCCCACTGCTCATTCCACTTTGAAAGAGTCCTGCAACGCATGGGGTGCTTCAGCGACCGCACCGAACGGGCCATGACAACAGAACACGGCGCCTCCACAGCCGCTTCTTTCGCTATGGCATCAGCTCCCTCATTACCAGTCACACCACTGTGTCCTTTCACCCACACAAGGGACGGAATCCTCTCTTGAGTGGCGACCCACAGCTTCCAGCATATGGAAAATATAACAGGACACTCAAATTTCATCATCGTAACCGCCGCTGCAACGGCTGCTACACCAGCCTTAGAGTCTGTGCAAATCTCATATATTGGAAGGTCAAGATCCGCAGCTACATCAAGTGCAACCGAGATCGCCGCTAGCTCACAAATAAAACTGGAGTGAACATTCTGCAGAGAACGCTTGACGGCGTATTTTAATGCTGGAATAAAAATACCGATTCCTCCAGTATTCGTTCCCCTCTGAAAAGAGGCATCCGAATAAATGTGACACGCGTCTGGGCCGCTCTGTCGAAAAACTCGGTGCAGATCCGCAGTCCACCACCATGGACATGGCGGGTAGATAGTCACGACATTCAGGGACGGTGCCAGACTGTCAGAGGCAAGGAGCGACATAACACGCCCTGCAACACCTAACACTCCACGTTCCTTATCTGTGAGACCTAAATAATCAATCAAAACCTTTGCAACAGGGTCATGCAGCCCACGACCGACATTGCGAAGACATAATGTAACGAGCAATTCCTCCGCCCGGAGAAGGAGTGGGGGCTCCCCCGCCTCAACCCACAGGGCCTGTACCGGAGTTGACAAGAAGCAACCCGTTGCCACTCGCAGACAGTCATTGACACCAACCTGCAAAGCACGTAGATGGCGCTGGGCCATCGCCAAGAAAGGGAGGTGATAATCTAAAGCCGACCGTATATGCACACGATACGCAGCCATGATCATCCCACGGTTAACATCACGATGCTGCACTAATGATTTCAAGATGGGGAGGCTACGAGAAACTTTCTGTTGCAGAAACCGTCTGTGTTCTGCCCAATCAAGGCCGCCATCTAACCATACTCCCAAGTACTTAACCCGTTGGACATTCCGGATGGGTACTCCATCTACAGTAACAACAATAGGTATCGACCTTACAGTGTGCGATTGGGAGAAAACTAAAAGCTCAGTCTTCGCAGGTCCCAAAGCCAAGCCCCGTTTGGCGAGCTTGCTTGTTGCATCTTCAAGCACCCCCTGAATTAGACCAGCCAACTGTCCGGGGTCCGCAGCTACAAACCATAAAGCAACATCGTCCGCATAACAGACAATGTTGTTATTCAGTCCCAGTTCCAAAAGAACATCATTTATCGCAACCGCAAACAACACCGGACTCAGGCAGCTGCCTTGCGGTAAGCCCCTGTCAGTTGCAGACTGAGATGACCATACACCATTGACTCTCGTGGCAAAACTTCTGGTTCCCAGGAGAGCAAGCACAGCTGACATCAACTTGGCGCCTACGCCCATCCGTTGTAGCGCCGCACGTACCCATGCAATGCTAACCGTGTCGTAAGCAGCTCTAATGTCCAGAAAAACTGCTACAACTGCTAGCCCATGGACCCATGCCTCCCTTACACTAGAGAGGAGAAAGAGAATGGCATCTTGTGCACTGCGCCCAGAACGATAACCAAATTGTTTAGGCGACAGCCAACCATAGTATTCCAGGTGCCAGCTCAATCGCAGCACCAGCATTCTTTCGTAAACCTTACGCACGCACGACAATAATGCTATTGGACGATAGTTGCGTATGTCAGACCGTGCGCTGCCACGCTTGTGCACTGGGATGAGAACTGTGAACATCCACGATGGTGGTACTCCAGCACCACCAAACAATTCACGGTAGTACTGCAATAGCTCATCGCTCCCTTCTTCTGTCAGAGCAAACAATTCCGCGTAGGAGATGCCGTCAACACCTGCCGCACTACTGGCTTTGCACTTAGCCAGAGCCGCGTGTAGTTCCGTTGCAAGGAAAGGCGCATCACACGCTGTACTAACGAGCTCAGAAACTACATTAACTGGTGCAGACGATCCACTCGGAAGTGAGTAAACACTTGCAAACATTTCATTAAAAGCATTCGCGAGCGCGTCACCTCGAAGCAGAGACAAGCTGGGCTCACCGCCGGATTTTTGGCCATATGTCCACACAAGAGAGCATCGCCTATCTTGCGGACGCAACACCTTCCATGCTGCAGACACTGAACTTGTTCTAGTGACCGCCGCACAAAGACGTGCTCCGTATTGCAACTTCTCAGTTCGAATGATGTAGGCAGACTCTAAGGTGACAGCACGATAGATTAGCCACAGTACTGTCGACGTACTCCTCTTCCACATCCTGTAGGCCTGTCTCCTATCTTTGACCGCCATCGTACACGCGGGAGTCCACCATACAGGCTTTGTGCGTACTGAGGATTGCGGCTTAGCAACCCTGCGCACCGAACGCGCATATTTGTTTCGCCACACCTGAAAAGAACCATTACTGACTACTGGACGCTGACTTCCTGTTCTTGGTCGAAATGGTGGGGCACCGAGAGGGCACAGGAGCACTGGGAAATGGTCACTTCCTCGCTGGTCATCAGAGGCTTCAAGATAGAAAGCATCTGAAACATCTGGCGAACAGACAAAGAAGTCCAGAACAGACTCCTGCAGTCTACCAGCCTGCCACCGAACAAAAGTCGGAACTGGACTGCGCACAACCGATAGACCCAAATCATCCAAAACCCGAACCAGCTGGCGACCGCTAGCATTACATCTCGGTACAGTTAGGAGGGTAACAATTATGATACAACAATGGGCTTACAGACATTTCGTCGGGAGAGGTTATGATTGTTACAATCGTTATGAACAGCAGCACCTTGGCCAAGGTTTTTTGCTACAGTAAGTCCCAACTAAAATCAACAGTTTTACCGTCAACGAAGTGCGGCATTCTCAATTCTAGTAACACCTAAAGTTATGTTGTATTTATACATTTTTTAAAAAAATACCCAGGTACCCATTAACCCATAACCGCCTGACAGAACTTTAGACCACTTTTTTTTAGAGTCCATATGGTACTCGGGTCGGTTCTCGGGTTCGAATCGGCATTCTCTTGGTTACGAGCCGACGACTGGGCTGTGACTGCCCGCTTTGCTCGGGGTCCCCGGGGACCCCTCACAAAGCTCGCGCTGGGACTTAGTTTTTCGCTGTTATACGTTGAAGGCGTACGTTCGTATCTATAGGCGGTTATGGGTTAAGGGAAATCCGAACAATGGCACACAAATGCGGGTGTATTTCATCACACGTTTGTACTGGAAAAAGGGAAACAGGGAGCAAAAATGTGGTGAGGGGCTTAAGCCACCTCCCAGACTATTCACGATTCCGAATTTACAATGGTGAGTGGTAGAAATAAATTCAAAAATGTATAATTTCTCCCGTAATAATTGTTTGATTTACGGCGAATTTTGGCTCAGCAATACTTTTTTGGGTATCAAGCGTTGTACCAAACATCATTCCAATCCGATCTTTCGTTAGGGCTGCACCCAGACTAGAAATGTGCAACCAACCAACCAACATTTTGCAATTTGGTATCCGTTATAGGCTACGTTTGGCTCGCTTCGCTTCGCTAATTACTGCAGCTAGACGTTAGGCTTACCGCATTCACACACAAAGTGTGGAAATTTTCTTTTTGCACACTTTCTGAAACAGCCTCGTTTCTGAAACAGCCTCGTGCAGCACTTTAGTGTCGCCTCACGCGTCGAGTTTCTGGGGGGGGCCCCCCCCCCGATTGGGAACTCTGGCCACGGATAAACTCAGGTCGAGACATCTTCTCTGGTTCCACAAGGTTTAATCTGGTCACAAATGCATTCACAAACTCTTACAATCATTATGCTGGCGGACGGGAGACAGGCGTCTGCTGCGCGCCCTCCTTCTTCTGTCCAGAAAACCAGAGAGGGGGCTCCCTGTCTGGGGACAACAGTCCCAGCGAGGAAGGCGACAAAGGAGGGAGCGCTGCCTCGCGACAACGGAGTTATGAAGAAAAATAACGCTACACACCGACTTGTGCTCAGTGTCACCCAGCGAGGACGAGCGTTGCCATGTTGCCATGCGAGCAGAGTTGGTGAAATATTTGGAACCTAAGAAGCGACAAAAAAGCTGCTGCCGTCATAACGACATGTCACAGAAAACGCTCGAATGTGTAATCTTAGTAAGCGTCAGTTACCTTAACTCTATTCCCCGGTATTCAACGAGATATCTCCGAGTCGCCACATTTTAGAAAGGATTTACAGCAAAGTTATGACGAATGGGAGGTGAATGAAGCATTCTTCATGAGGAGTAACGGGTTGATGTGTAGTTCGTTGGTAGGTTTGTCCTTTTAATCTCAACATAAATAAATAGACATAAATCGCTGGAACCCAAATAATGGGTTCAGTGAGCACTATGCAAGTGATAGGGGGGCGAACTGGGTAGCCGGTTCGAATCCGGGTCATGTCACTGCGACGTAACGTAAGTGCATAAAGGCTGCTTACTGAACTCGGTTATTTCTAGTGTATGATTTTTGCTGTTGGCTAATTTCACAATTTTCCTTAATCTCAACGGAGACAGCTTGAAATGAATCTAGGTATACAAAAAAATCCAAAGAAAGAAGCCCACGGAAATAAAATCCAGGAAGAAAAATCCAGGGAAAGAAAATCCAGAGGAAATTCAATCTCAAGAAAAAAACATCCAAAGGAATACAAATCCACGGAATAAAACTCCAACACATTTTGCTAATTTGTTATAGCCTGTTTTTGTTTACTTTTTTTTTTTTTACTGTTAGTTGAATCCCCACTTCTTCATTAGTACGAAGAAACTCTTTTGTCGCATGACACTCTCAAGCTGACTAGTGCTTTTTGTCATTCAGTCTTCTTCCCTCTCTCCCCAACCCCTTCTTTTAGAATTGTACGTGCCGTACACTTGGCCGGAGCAGACGGTGGCTAGACTGAATGCTTGACAGTCATAGCATGGCTTTCCTTTCAATGGAGTAATAGGGGGAACCCTGTTGCAAGTCTGAGAGTGCGCAATCAAGACTTAGGGGGCCGCGCTCCGCATGGAACGATAAACATCCTAGAACCTTCCCATTCAGAGCAGCCGGAAACTCACTGCCGGAATATAAGAAGAATGAAAGTCTGACAGTACGCAGTCAGAACTGTGAAGGGCGCTCTTCGCACACATTTCTTTCTTTAAAATATTTTAGTTTCATAGCACTGCGACGAAGTTCTGGATCAACTTAAATTAAAAAAAGTAATAATAATTAGCTGAAAAACAGCCAAAAAGGTTTGGATTTTTCTTTCGTGTGTTTTTTTTCTTTGTTTTTTTTTTAATTGGATTTTATTTTTCTGGGTTTTTTACGTGGATTTATTTTCCGTGAATTTCTTTCTTCGGATTTTTTTTCCCGTTTACCGCTTGAAACATATACAGCATTTTGGGCTGAACATAACGTTCTATTTCTTGCAAATTTTGGTGTTTTGCTGCTTTTTGTTTTGTTTTTATTTTGTGTATGTTAAATATTAGACTAAGTTTAGTTTGTGTGGCAAATTTCTGTTTGCCTTTTTGTTCGTTTTAAATGTGTCATTTTCATTTGTTTCATTTTCATTAACATTTTACATTTTCCGTGAATGAGATACTATTATTGGAGCCACATTTTTGTATTCGTTATTTTGTTTTAGCGCTGCCCTAATATCACAAGTGAGGAATAGCTGTTGTGGGTTGAGATTATTCTAGTTCAGTTAGTTGAGCTGAATTAAAAAACAACACCTACTTACTTAGCATTGCGCCCAGTCATCTTCACGAGACACAGGTTAGTAGCGATGACATAGCTTATCACGTCTCATTTATTTACATTTATATAATCCGTTTCTCAGAGGAGGGAAGGAAAAGCAGTTATAACGGATGTGCATATACGATTTCCTTAGCTGGCATGGCGTGGCCTCGACCACTAGCACTTCCACGAAAACGAAAAATCTAACGAAACCAAAACACATCAAATGTAACACATTTACAAATATGTAAACAAATTTGCAAATAGATTTGTAAAAAAAATTGCCAATAAAGCAATTAATTGCTTAATAAAAACAAATGACAAGGTAAACGAAGCAAACAGTCTGCATTAAAGACTGGCCTTATAATATAAAATATGAAATAAGTTTGTTGCAAACGCAACCGGAATGGCAGAGACCTGGTAGTCGCTAATTGCCATCCGACTGCCTTGTGAGGATACAAGATACGCTAATCTGAAAAAGAAAGAAAACACAATTCCCGCAACTGGGACTCGAACCCAGGACTTAACGCGTACTAGCCAAAGGCTGAAACCATTACGCCCCATGACGTATGGCGGCTGCAGCCTCCAGCCGAGCTTAGTAGCTGTTCAATCTTACTTAATGGTGACCTAGAGGACACAAACATTCAGATACATCGCTGGGTTCAAGTCCCTGACGGGGCAGTGTATCTTGTACTTTCAAAAGGCTGCTTAATGCAAACTGTTTCATTAATTAATTAATAAACAAATGACCTAACAATTTAGCACGATTTGTCACTCTTTTTTTGGGAGGTCTTAGCCTGTTTCTTTAATTACCAGAGGTGTATTATTAAACTTCAAACTCTGTCTGCATTTAGGGCTATATGGGTCTAAATCAGAGGTGTGCGCTGATAATGCATTCTTCGGCGGCGGCGAACATCACATTTTTTTCGCAGCGGCGGTGTGAATCAGTGCGCCGATATTCGGACGGTAACGACGAATTTCAAAATTCAGGTAACAGCGTCGACAGCGTTCCCATAAAGTAGGCAGGTATAAACCCAAATATTTTCTCCATTTTGCTGAAAATTATTTACTGTTTGTAATCAGTACAGATATCATTGACAGAATTTTTGTTGTTGTTCAAACCAAACGTGGCAGACGAAAATTTGGTTGTTTTAAGTGAAAACAATAATCATCCAACTTAGTTTGTAACGACCCTTGTACTGCAATTCTTTAAACACTGGTATATTATCGGCGGCGGTGGCGCACCGACAATGCAATCTGAGAAGTGGCGGCGCACGTGGTGTCTGATATTTGGCCGGTGACAGCGGCGTGGCGTGGCGATGCACACCTCTGGTCTAGATAGGGTAGTTGTGATTTCCCCCAGCCCAATAAAACCCACTGGGTTTTTTTCACAAAAAACCCACGTGAAAAAACCCGGTATAAACCCAGTAAGTGAGTTTTTTCAATTTGTAGGGGTTAGTAATTGAAAAAAAGGTGTTACGGAGATCATTTTTTTCTACAGTTGGTCTTCGACTGACCCAGATACTTAGTTTAAAAGGAGATTTCACTTAGTTTAGACTTACAGCGGAGTAAAATTAATGAAGGGATGCTTAGTAATTATATTTCCTAGTGAATTGCAAATTCACTAAGCCGAATTCCAAAAGGAGTTCATAAGCAGAGTTGAAACAGAGCCGAGTACACAATACAAGAAAAAAAAATTCAGCACACATCAAAAAAGCAAATAAACAACAAAACTTGACAAAACCCAATAAAGCCCGAAAAACCCAATAAAACCCGAAAAACCCACCCGGGTTGGTCATTTTCAAAAAAAAAACCGGGGTTTTTTACAACCCTGGGTCTAGATGCTGCTAAGTGCTAAAAAGTTATTCTTTTCAGAACACGGGAAATTGGGAAAACGCTAATTCGTTACCAGCGCCACTAGCAACAAAAACAAACAAGCGGCTACAGCGACTGCCTAGTCGCACCGGTCTTCCGTACAGTTCCTCCACTTCCAATGTTGAGGCGCACACATCTATAATGCACTACAACAGCTATCTCTATTATACTAATCTAAAAGCAGCAGCCATCACAATTGCCGGTTAAAAATGTGTTAGTTTTTAGGCCTGTTTTACATTTTAGGCATAATTGTCAGCTTTTAGGCCTAATTTTAAACAACAGTTTTAATTTCGTAAGTAGCAGCTACTAACAGAGAAATGGATTGTGTAGTAAGCCAATTCATTTTTGCAACACGGTGCGCCTTCAGGCATACAGTTACAGTGTTACAACGTAACGCGCAACGTAGCCTATATAGATCAGTGGTAGTAGGGAAGTGACGAGGGAGACGCTGTTGATGAAGCCAACAGCGACTCGTAGCAACTTGACGTTGCCATGGTAACATGATTTTAGGCTTAATTTTCATTTTTAGGCCTGATTTTATAAATGCAGTTTTAATTTCGTAAGTAGAAGATAGGCCTAATGGAGAATTTGGTTCGACGGTAAGCCTATTCATTCATGCAACAATGCGACGAGACTATTTAAACGAAGCTAAAATCCACTTCTTTTTATTGAGGATTTTAATTTAGGATTTTAATTCACGGATCAAGTGTTATTTTTTATTTTAGTTACGTCGAAGAAGTCTGTTAGCTTTGAGGAAATAACGATGTTTTAATTTTGCCATGTTATTTAACTAACTTCTCACACTGAATCTAACGTTGTAAACAATGGTCGTCAATATCTGGTACCGTTGCGAAGTTGAAAAAAGCGACGCACGGACGGACAAAGTCGTTGCAATAGTCTTCTCAGTCGGTACGGCGTTTCATATGTTTGGAGTACAGTTTCGAATAAGAAACAACTTTCGATTACGGGACACAAATATTGTATGCAAACAAATCTACTCTGAAAATGCCTACATACTATTACTACAATGCGTCGGCATAAATACAACTGACGTATAATTTATAATTGATTGTAAAGCCTTTACCAGGCATAAGAAAATTTCGTGTGGTGCTATGCGTGACTACGTGCCTACAAGGTCAAAATCACCGCATTCAAGTAGTGAGTGTGGCGTTATTGAGCGATTTTGACGTCTTTGGTAAACCATCCTGCGACGCCATGCAGTCGCGGGCAGCCAATCTGGTTAGGGCTCATGTCTCACACGTTCGTATTAAAATATAAGAAAGGCCTCGAAAAAGTACACAAGTATGCGAAAAAACACTCAACATTTCGGACTTTACTGCACTCCGTTTTCAAGTGTACATAAAAATATCAGCTAAAATAGCATCGCAGAATTTCAAACAACAAAACTCTAGAACATGATGCTGAAATCAAGGCAGAATGGTTTACAATAAACTAAATATAAACTACTGAGTGGAACTAAGCATTCATGGTCAAACAGGTCGGCCGTAAAGCAAAGATTCTTACCAGGGAGGTTAGATCCACTCAATATTTTATTTTTGCTTCATTTTAAATTATTCTGCTTTGAATACAGCACGATATTTCTAGTGTTTTATTGTTTGACGCTCTTTTAGCTGATATTTTTATTTACACTTGAAAACGGGGGGTGCAGTAATCCCGAAACGTGTTTTTCCCACATTTGTGCACATTTCTAGGGCATCATCTTATATTTCAAGATTTAGAGGACATTTTGAGGATGGTGCAATTTTCATCACTTTTCGTACAACGCGATACAGGCGATTTATCTGCAGCCGCCATTTTGCATGCGTGGTCGATTGGCGTTGGGTGAAATGAAGCCACCCTGTCGTCGGTCATTATGCATTGGAAGCAGGTCACATTTCTAGTAAACACATCAGTAAAACTCCGCTACTTTATAGAGGTTAAGGTATAGTGTGGTCAATCCCAAACTAAAATGTAGGACGAAGACTTGCAGCGAATCCAGCGAAGATGTCAGAAATTATCTAGGCTCACTACTTTTAACGTTTGATGACGGGATTATTTGCAAACGTGTATCGAAATCATGACTAGCGAAAAATTAGCGAAACAGGACACGTTTGCTCGTACACAAATGACGTTACGCAAGTTTGCATTTTTTTTTCAGGTTCACTTTCCACCCCTTTTCTTTAAAAAAAAAGCCCATTTTATTCTAGAAAGTTTCTATTATGTCATTCTTACACTTTGTATTCTACTCATTATTAAAGTAAAACCCCTCATACGTTTTTATGTCCTGCTTGGGTGTCTGCCACCGGCGTTTTCTACGTGGATGTGGACCACTTAAATCCATTCCTTACTACGATCGTGTTCAGACATTCTCCTTTGTCTCTGTAAACATTCGTTTCCAAAGAGATGAAATAGCAAGAAATAAAAAAGACGATGCAAGGCGCATCCACCCAACCAAATACCCAGGCGGTAGATGTTAAGTGGAAGAGGTACCACCATTATGACAGTTGTTTTTCGCCGCATGAAGGTGGAAACCGGAGTACCCAGAGGAAACCCTCGTGCAACGGGCGGTAAACAACTGCGGAAAAACGCGTACATATACATTCCCATCACCAGGATCGAACCTCGGTCAGTACGAAGCCAGAGATATACAGCTGGGACCAGGACGCCTATCAAATCTGACGCCCCAGTGCTCGCAGCTATACCCGTGCACCCGTGACTCATTTTCACCTATCAGATTTTGCACCATCTTTTCATCGTAAATGCAACCGATGTCTTATGCTTTTCTACCTCCAACACCAAGTTACACATCCTCAAAATCATGAAGGGGATGTCCTCCGAAAATTTTCGGAGGATATCGCTTTTTTTGTTTACCGGTTGTCAAACCAAGGAATGCTCTTTCAGCCTCTGTGGTGATGGAGCCAACACCACAGATGCTGGGAGAGACAACCCGCAAACAAAAAAAGCGATATCACCCGAACATTTATAATGCTTTTTTTGTTTCCGGATTGTCAATCCAGGGAATACTCTTCCCGCCAGTCTGTGGTGTTGTTTCCACCTTTAAATTATTTTCAAATCAAAATATTGTCCCATAGATCGACGCTCCCTCTCCCACACCATATCATCACCGATGAAAAGGGACATGTTCCGAAATAACTGTTAATACTGAACGACCACTGCACCAATTTTAAGCAGCAAGATGACGACAAAAGCCCAGAGGTTACGACCTTCTAGGCTTAGCTCTACCAAGTTAAGCCTACAAAGCACGGTAACAGATTATGTGAAGGCAAACCAAGCAGTGCTACATAAAAACACAAACAACGTTTCGAAAATTAACAATTTTCGTCTTCAGGTTAGCAATAAAATTAAAGCATGGCAAAAGCCACTAAGTCAACCTATATTAAAAGCATAAAACAGACATTTAAAACGGATAAAAACCGCCAATTTCTCCCCTCAAAAGAAGCAGAAATGGCAGCCGAAAAGCAACGACCCAC
>JAHWFP010251070.1:46069-69147 GCA_023313725.1 Lithobius niger
AATTTTCGAAACGTTGTTTGTATTTTTATGTAGCACTGCTTGGTTTGCCTTCACATAAAGTTAAGCATACCACGTAGCTGCTTTTAAAATTGTTCGTTTTAAACCTACACGGAAAACCCTCTCAACTTGTGAGGACGTATTGGACAACTGGAGTAGTTAAAAAATAATTCTTTTAACTTCTAAAACAACTTTAAATAAGATTAAACTAATTTTTATAGATTGCAACTTATTTCTGTATTGTCTGCTCCGCAAGGCTTGCCAAGCAGTATGCAATCTCAGACGAAGAACAAGTTTATTCAGTATGAAATAAGCTAGTCACTGATCTACATTGCCTAACTGTAAACCAATCGTGACACATTGGTTTTCACCTGAAGAAAAAGCTGCTTTATTTTGCTCTAGTGGCATATCCAAGACGGAAAGGAAGGAGGCAACGGGGAAAAAGTGGCCCCCCCCCCCCCGCTCCAAAATTAGCGGTAAAATTAGGCTAGGCAAGTAAAGCGAATACGGTAAAGTAGGTGAATAAACAACTGAAAATTGTAGATTTAAACGTTTTTAAACGTTATAAGTTTGCTGAAAATGAATGGTTTTATATGGCTGACTTGACTTGCTGTACATACAGGGTTCGTACATGGCCTTGAATTCTTTGAAAAGACTTAAATTTGAAAATCGAAAATTCAAGGGTTGAAAAACCTTGAAAATCTGGTATTTTTGTTATCAAAGCCTTGAAATGGCCTTGAATTTTGTGAGTTTATGCTGTGTTTGATGAAATGCATTTAATAATTTAACTTGGGTGTAAAATTACATGAATAAAAATTGTCTTTTTTGCTGACTCTTGAGTGTCCATAAATACCATGGCTGTAATAGGACAAGAAGGAATCTCCATATTTAAGAAAAAAAATTTGCAGTTAACGTCAGCAGTAAATGAATAACCCAATGGTACCAACAACAAGGTTAATTCTCAGGGACTACTGTACAAAAAGCCTTGAATTGTTTGTAAAGTTATCCTTGAAAAAGCCGTGAAAATGGTTACGTCTGTTGCGTACGAAGTCTGCTTACACAGCATCCGACATCCTCCTTAGACACGTTCGTTAGTTGAATTCTCGGCATCCATTTTGAATGTTCGTTATCATTGCAGACCCAGCCATCCTTATAACACAGCATCGGTGTGGTTGGGTCTCGCAAATACCTGACAAACAAACTAGCCTGTTTCTCAGTAAAAACGAAAACAAATTTGATAACACGGGCAAGAACCCAAAAACGGATGCCAGTTATCACGTTTTGTTCAGCTCAGCTGATTTGCTTGCGAAACTGAAGCATTGATTTTAGTGAGGTGGCTATTTTCTGTACTGGCTGCACTCAGTATTCATACTGTCATGGATGGACTATTGACGTTTTCATTGGGATTGTTGATTTTAGCTCTGAGTAGCCACAGTTGCCACGGTTATAAATTTACGGGGAGAGCAAATGTGGAGAATGGTGAGTGGAAAATCTACGATTATTTTAAAGTTCACGGGTGATATCAAACTGATGACTAGCCGGTACACTTTAACGGGAATGCAAGCCTGTGTTAGCATTGGTCAGTCTGGGGTCTGTGTTAAAATCACAACTTTGAGAACATGTCGTATATACCAGCATAACAATTTTGAAATTCGGTTTGACACTCGGAGAACCAGACAGGAACTATAGAGAGACAACTTCCTGATTTTTTTGTTCTTGTTCTTCTGGGGATGTATCTTTCGTCTGCCCTCTTTACAAGTGAAACTGTGATCCACTTAATATCATGGGAGTAGACTCAAATTATAGCTGCCTGTGCGGGCATGCGTCCTACAGTTTTTTTGTTGAATATTCTGCGATTCTAACTTGATATTCTACCATTTGGAAAATTTCGATTTCTTTCAGATTTTGCACACAGACGAAATACCTAAAAAATTAAATTAATAAGTGCGCCATGGTTGTCGTTGGTGTGTATTCGGCATCATCTTGAAATTAAGTGGCTATTTTGAAATTAGGCGTAATATTGTCCGATTTCCTTCAAAGTTAGAACATAAACGAAATAATTGACAGCGCTTAAAACAATGAATGCTACGTCATCGCTATTAATCTGTAATTGGCGTCATCTTGAAATTACTTGGTCATTTTGAAATTTTGCTAGTGATCTTCCGATTTCCTTCAAATTTAGAACGTAATCGAAATAATTAACAGCGCTTAAAACAATGAATGCTACGTCATCGCTATTAATCTGTAATTGGCGTCATCTTGAAATTAGTTGGTCATTTTGAAATTTTGCTAGTGACCTTTCGATTTCCTTCAAATTTAGAACGTAGGGCAACTGAAACAATTCATTGTCATCCTTGCTAGTAGTCTGTAATGGGCGCCATCTTAAAATTAGGAAGCCATTTTGAAATTATTTTTATTATTGCCCAATTTCCTTCAAATTCAGAACGAAGATGCAATATGTGATACCACCTGAAAAAATGAATGTGGTAACATTGCTCTCAGTGTATAATGATGCCATCTTGAAATTAGGCAGCCATTTTTAAAATTGTAAGCATATCCTCAATATCAACGAAGATGAAATAGTTGATAACAAGTGAAACAATGCACGAACCAGCGTCGATATTAGCCAGTAATGGGCGCCATATTGAAATTAGGTAGCCGTTTTGAAATTTTGCTAATCGTCAGTCGCTTCTTCAATATTATAACGTACGTAACATAGTTTAGACCAACAGAAACAATGAATGTGCCAACGTTGCTCTTAGTCTGAAATGTCACCACACTGAAGTTAGGTGGCCATTTTGAAATTCTGCTTATTATCGTCTGATTTCCTTCAAATTTAGAACGTCGCCGGAGTAGTTGATTACAGTTGAAATAAGGATTGCGCCATCGTCTGTGTTAGGCTGTAGTGGACGCCATCTTGAAATTAATGCTTCCATTTTGACAATATGCTTATTATGATCCAGTTTCTTTCAAACTTAGGACGTAGACGAATTAGTCGCAAAGAATTAAAATTCTGGTCGTTATTAACCTGTAATAGGCACCATGCGCGTCACAAAGGAGTGCTCGTAAGTCTTCATGGAGAATCCATGATAATACTACCGGATGCCCATCTCTCATTCTGAGTTTCCTAAAAATAGTCACGACCATTCTTTCTACATTTGGTTGCCTGGGGTGAACCCAATGTAGAAAAACTTGTCGTAACTATTTTTTGGATAGCCCACGTTAAAAATACGCTGAGTATGTTTTAGCCCAATGGACAGATGCCAAAGAAATACCACTAACGCTACGAGTAGTCTAGGCATGCTTAACACGCTAGTGGTCCAGGATTGTGAAGCGGTGAAGCAGACGACTTCCTCAAGACACGGCCAACTGGGGGTTGAGATCGCGTATTTCGCCTCCTAACTCAATGCCATTTCTCACGCATCCCAGAAAGACGCCTTTCAGCATTGCTTTGGTAAAATAAGATTCCGGCAATTACAACATGGATACTTCCACGTCCTACGGACCTGCACACATTTATCAACTCCTGTCAGCACATTGATACCTGATGACCACTTTCAGATAAGACATTTAAAAAAAAAACATTTAAATAAAATTATAATTTTACAATGAAAAATATTTTAAATTTAATAAGTTGAAATTTTTTTAGCAAAAACATACATTTCAACAAAACTATCAAAATAAGGAAAGTAAAAAAGAATAAAACTTAAAGGAGAAAAATAATTAAATAATTAATTATAAAGAATTAAGAATTGAACCTAAAATTTATAAAATTTAAAACATGATTATATTAAAAAAAATTGTAAAAGTAAACTTTTTCAGTGAAAAAAACGTGGCATATCCTTCTTTGGGCTGGGGGAATTGTACGTTCGTCTCACTACAGGAAGCACGGTCAATTGTTTTGTTGTACACGTTAGTATCAATTTCCAATGCAATACATTGATAAACGAAAATGAAACTTTAAACGTTAAGTGAAAGCTCAAAAACTCAAAGTTTAGAATGACCACGAACAAGCTTTCACAGTAATAATCATTCCACTCTGGGGAAAAGGTCCGGACCCGCCCCGGGCTCGGCCTGACCTTTCCAAATTGGATTCCGAATCGGGTCTGGGCCCGATTCCGGCTTTCAAGTCCTGCTCAAAGTCGGGACCTGAGACGCCGACTCCGGCCCCGTGTTTCAATGTGGAAAGGGTCGGTGCGCGGGCCCGCTCTTTGTTTTTGGAACGCTGATAATCAATAGCGAGATAGAAGGAAAGCAGGAGGAAGGGACGGGATAGGGAGGGGAAGAAAGGGACAACGATAGCGTCGAAATTGTAGCGAGAGAAAGTTTAGCTACTAAAGTTCGGACCTTTGACGCAACGTCGGGGTTCAGTGAGGGAAGGAATATGGACGGAAAAGTGTCTCTGGGCACAAGTTGGGGTCCAGGTACCAAACGTGGTGTTCGGGTGCAGTATGGAAGCGGTGTTAGAGTCTAGACGTCAAATTTCGTTAATAAGCGACTGATCCATTAGGATTGAGCCAATGGCAACTGCCTAGAAATAACAACAAATGTAACCGGTTTTTTTTTTGGTAGAAATAACCTGCCTACTTAATGACATTAAAGGTCACTAAAAATCTTGGTGTTTGGTTTTAAGTGGACCTAGAGACAACCACTCGTTGCAATCATATCACCACAAAAGCAAAAATAAGGACACAAGTCATTAGGCGTTCTTTTGTGTCGAAAGGTAGCACAACCTTAATGAGGGCTTTTTCGGTTTTCATCCATCCTGTGTTGAGTATTCCAGCCAAGTCTGGTCCTCATATCTTATCAAGGATATTAAACTCATCGAATCTGCTCAGAAAGCGTTTACGAAATACATCCTGGGATTGTTTAATGTGCCGTATATGGGAACGTCTAAAGATTCTGAGGTTGGAGGCATTGGAGATGAGGCATCGAAAGACTGGTCTTTACCTTACATATTCTATGCTGCATAATCAGTTTACTGTGAACCACATAAGTTTTTTACTTTAAGTCACAATATCTTTACTAGGGGTATTCCATTTAAATTAACGTATTGCCCGTTTCATACAGATAATTACAGTATAAGTACTTTTTTTGCAAATCGGGTTGTCCGAGTTTGGAACGCTCTCCCATCGGAAGCGGTCTCAGGGGGTTCCTTGCGAGGATTTAACAAGTCTGTTATGGGTGTAGATTTTTCAAGGTGTATGAAGTGTTTTTTTTTTTGTTTTTTTTTTACATAAAACCTATGTTATATTAACCAGCACTGTTTTACTTTTTACTGTTTTTATTATCATCAGGGTCATGTATAATTTCGAATTGTAATTAAGTGAACGTAGTGCTCCCTTCGCTCTCCGATACAGTTTCTTTGCTGTAAAAATTATTTATTATTGTTATTATAAGAGGCTGGTGAACATTATACCTTACTACCAGGTGGTAAGCTTATTGATTTTGCAAATCCAGTATTATAAATCCAGTTTAGTAAATCTGTTTTTAGGCTATTCGTTTGGAAAGTGCAAGTGCACGGTTATGGCAGGTTTTCTTGGTATTGGAAAATCATTCAGATACGAACTAGAAGATCAAAATTTCGTCGTGAAGTTTGTTTGGCATTTGACTTTTAACGCGCAGTAGTTTCTAAGGAAGCTTTACACGAATTTCGAAAATGAAGGTAATTGACGACAGGCAATAATGCTCTCTGCTGCGAATATGCTGTCATGGTATCTGACCAAAGTAAAACTTTTCACGTAATGCAATGCGGGAGAGCGCACGCGTCCCTACCATTTGGCCACCTTTGGGTCTTTACACCATCTCTTACAGTTTTTTTTCACGTGCTCTCCTGTTCTTAAGGCGGTGCCACCGGGTAGGAAGTTTCCAATGCCTACAAGTCTCTTACGAAATTTGCCCTCTAGACCATTACTGTCAAAGCTTGCCCGTGTTCCTCCTTAGCTTGGACTTTAAGACCCTATTTTAAGATTTAATCTTCCGTTTTTGTTTATTAATTAAATATAAGTTGGATCAGTATTAAAAACGCTTAAGCGTAAAAATACAGATGTAAGCCTGAAAAACTGAATGCTCTAAATAGAAAAAGAAAGAGAAAGACGGTTCGCGGGGCATCAATCCACCCACCCACCCACCCAAAGATCCAAGCGGCAGATGTTAAGATAAAGAGGTACCACCATTATGACAGTTGTTTTTTGCCACATGAGGGAGGAAACCGGAGTACCCGGAGGAAACCCTCGTGCAACGAGCGGGAAACAACCGGAGAAAAAACCGTACATACACACTTCCCATCGCCAGGATCGAACCTGGGTAAGTAAGAAGCCAGAGACGTACACTGCGACCAAGACGTCTATCGAATCTGACGCCCCAGTGCTCGCAGCTACTCGTGCACCCGTAAAGAACAGACACGGGAAAAAATATTTAAGCCATCATCATCGCACTAATGCGTATAAAAGTATTCCGGCGTCTTAAAAAAACAAGCTGGAGCTTCCTTTACACGTATTAGTGCGACTCTGATGGCTTACATGTCTTATTCTTTAATCTGTTCCTTTAGATCATTCACTTTTTTTAGGCATACTTCAGTATTTTATAGCTTAAAGAGTTTTTTAATACTAATATCTTTTATATTTTTTATTGGTAGGGCCGCAACTACATTTTTTTGTGTGGCCCGAATGAAACCATGACAGTGGTGAACCTCCTTCAGCGAAAATTATAGCACTGTTTTATTCTTTTAGGCATAGGCCTATAATTTTGGGATGTCTGTCATTTTTGGAAAGCTAGAAAATGTTTTGTTTCTCTGTCATTTCGGAATGCCCCTAACAGATGGTACCCACGTTTGACATTTAGCATGGACGTTCATGCTGAGATGTATACACTAGGGTGGATACAAAAAAATGCTTTTGTCAAATTTCAAATCGTAATAGTGTGGAAAAGTTGGTCTTCGACCTCCTAATCACTATCCATAAAGGAAAAATTTCAAACATTATTTTTTGAGGTGCCCACCGGGGCCTAAAGTTTAACATTAAAAGTCAATGAGAAAAATCACTAATTCTGCAAAAGTGATTTTTGAGTAGTTTAAAATATTTTTTTTTACATTATCTCATTTTGTAGTCTCAGAGACCACCAAATTAAAGCCAAAATCAAAAATTTTTTTCTTCCAGAAAACAATGCGAATTATCGGCCATCAAAATAGGGAAAAAAGGCATTTTTGTCGATTTTATGCTTTGAATTAAAACGAAGTTTAGGGACAAAATATTTTTTTTTAATTTAATTCTGGCTTCTTTTAATGGTCTCTGAGAGTACCAAATTAGATAATATAAAAAGCTGTATTTTAAACTAGTTACATTTTTTTTTTCAGAATTGGCGATTTTTCTCGTTGACTTATAATGTTAAACTTTATGCCCAGGTGGGCACCTCAAAAATTATTTAAAAAATTTTTCCTTTAGGGCTAGAGATTAGGAGGTCGAAGACCAACTTTTCCACAATATTACGGTTTGAAATTTAAAAAAGCATTTTTTTTTATCCATCCTAATGTACACTAGGCAAAAGGCGTTGAACCTATTACAGGCGGAGCGGATTGAAATGTCAATCCTGAGGAAGATTCATATGGCTGGTTCGATTTGTGCTGCTAAGAATGACTTGTGTGCTAAATTTCCTTCTGGGCCTCTGCCCAACCCCGTGCAGGCAGAAAGACAAAACCGGGAAATTTGTTCGTGCTCATGTCGCGATTGGGGCTTGTAAAAGATCCTAGATGTTTTCTAACAAAATTTTTCCTTCTCTGTGCCAAGATCATCTTAGTTCAGGGGTGGAGCCTGGGTGGGTGAACACATCTTAAAGCCCTGGCCTATGGTTTAAAAAATCTGCAGAAAGCCATAAAAGGCAACTGGCTAGGAGTTAAAAGCAAAAAAAAAAAAGGTACTCAGATGGGCACTAAGCGTACTTGTCACGCCATTACGTGAACAGCTGAAAAGATTGTTATATGAAAATTTTGCCATTTTTTTTAAAGGTACTCCTTTGATTTAAGAGGTCCGCGATAGTTTCCCTTTCAGGCAATCTGAAGTTTTTTAAGTCTAAATAATAATTAGTTTTTTTTGTGTGTTTAATATTTGTTTAGTATTCTGTTTTAGATTTCTTTTTGTATTTCCACAGTTTGCTGCAGATGTCCGTGCACCTTGCCTCGGGCTAGCTGTACGCTGCAAGTGTCGCAGGGAAGCAACTATTACCAGCAATATGGAGCTTCACGTAGACTTCTGCGATCTGTCGTTGTGAATTTTGCATGTAGGGCTAACACTACCTTGCTTGTACTTGTAGCAATGTACTGTACCTTGCAGATGGTTCTCCATCATTATGGCTAAAGTAGCTGTATAGCTACAGGGTTTGGCTGACGTGCGTTCAGCAGCCAACTGTTATTAGTATATAGTTGTTTACCTTGTACGAATAGGTTCTGTGAACTAATAGACATAAAAGCCTAACTCCGGGGTAGAATAGGTTTACATCTCTCTTTATTTAAGTGAAAACAGATTTTATTCTTTCAAGTTTACATAATGTTTCCCCAAACTCATTTCTCTGTATTTTTTCCTCAGGCAAATGTCTAGGCTATTACGACAAAGATCGTCATGGCGTCGGGGAATTCTGGTACAATGATGAAAGATGTGAAAGATACAGTTGTTACGCCATAAATGATGAACATTACATAAATGTTATGGGGTAGGTGCCGATTTTCAATTTGTTTGTTTTACAGGCAAAATACGAAAATTACGGGCTTTCTTGCGTTTGGTTTAGGGGTTTTGGGGTGTACCTTTTCTTGCCTTGACACCCGCAGAAGATGATGTATGAAAAACGAAGACCTTGTCGAAATATTGGTAGTAAAAGCGACATGGTCGGCGTTTCATCAGCTAGTATTTTTCCAAAGAGGGGTGGGAGTTACTTTCGAATAAATAAATATCAATAATATATTGTCACAAATACAAATTGACGTGAAAGGGCCCAGTACGTCACTGAAATCCAGCCAGAGATCTAAGAAAAAGAAATAAAAACGAGATGTAGCCAACAAACCAATTAAGTGACTGAAACCTGAAACCTGCAACCTGCAACCTATATCAGAAACATGCATTTACGTGGCTAACATGTAAAACACAACTCTTTTTTTTTGGCGGGGGTGGAGTGGGCAACGGGCAGTTGCCTAATATTTGCCCGTTTTACTATCTCGCACCCTATGTTAGCAAGAGTAGCTGAATTAGACACATCAATAACAGCATTAGAATTTCTTAGATCATTTGCATTTTTTTTAGAACCGCAGGTTCACTGGGCTCATAGGATTTAGTGCATTTGTAAGTAAAATTTATTGTCTTTTACTTGGCAGTGGCGCAATTTTGCGTAAGGGCACGTTTACCCAACCATTCGCTTTTGCATTCTCGCAGCTAGAAGTTAGAAATCACCTCAAATTCCAACATGGCGGCGGTTTTATGTCTGCCGCCTCGCAACGAAAACAGCAAATAACTTGAGTTCAGAAGCGTTTGGGAAAATTGTTTCGTCATGAGGAATTCTTTATATTATTGGCACGGATTATAAGACTGCAAGTATTTACTCAAACGATGTCGGATTTAGCTAATCCATTTAGCGTTGTTACCATGGCAATGTCACCGTTGCCATCGCAATTGAGTTCTAGCTGCGAGAATGCAAAGGCGAGTCGCTGCGTAAACGCGCACTAATGGTATAGTCAATAATCCAATTGATAGTTGGTGGGGGCTTCCTTAAAGATTCTGCCTCGACTTAAGCCGGTTTTTCTGTTGTTTCCGTTGTGTGACTGCGTTCGCATTTAGTGGGTGAAACATTCGCCATGTGTTTTCTATTGTAAATATTGGGTCCATGACAATTCGGTCCAGGACAATTCGGCCCTGGATATAACACAAAGCCTATGTAAATTCGGTTCCACGAAAAAAATTCAACTCACCAGAGTGGCTAGGCATATTTATGTAAATAAATATGAATAAGGTAGTACTCCATGAAGTACTGTAAAATATGTTACCAACCACAGCTCCGTCAGCCCTGAGAGATATCACGATTCACGTGGGAACTAAAAACAACGTACATCTACTCTAATCAGAAGTGCCCTCTTTATGTTGCAGGAACTGTCTGTAGTTGTCTTGACAAATGTCGTATCCCTCCCCATCTCCCTGTCCGTAATTGTGGTTTTTACAAGACTTTATCCCTCCTCACGTCGCTGGACGTGTCGTAGTTGTAGTTTTGACAAAAATGTTGTATCCCTCCCCATAAGGCTGGACCTGCTTGTATTGTTGTATTGGCAAATGTCGTATCGCTTCCCATGTTGCTGGACCTGTCTGTAGTTGTTTTGACAATTGTCGTATCCCTTCCCATGTCGTTGGTCCTGTCTGTAGTTGTTGTTTTGGCAAGACTCGTATCCTCCCCATGTCACTGGACCTGTCTGCAGTAGTTGTTTTGACAAAAGTCATAGCCCTCCCTATGTTGCTAGACCTATCTGTAGTTGTTTTGACAAATGTCGTATCGCTCCCCATGTCGTTGTACTTGTCGGTAGTTGTTGTTTTGACAAAACTTGCATACCTCCCCACGTCGCTGGACCTGTCAACAGTAGTTGTTTTGAAAAATGCCGTATCCGTCCCATGTTGCTAGACCTGTCTGTAGTTGTTTTTTTGACAAACGTCGTATTACTCCCCATGCTACTGGACCAGTCTGTTATTGTTTTGACAAACTTCTTATCACTCCCCTTATCACCGGACCTCTCTGTAGTTGTTGTTTTCACAAAAATCATATCCCTCCCCCCGTCACTGGATCTGTGTGTAGATATTGTTTTCACAAAAATCGCATCCCTCTCTATGTCACTGGACCTGTCTGTAGTTGTAGGTTGGGTAAACGTCATATCCCACCCCATGTCGATGAACCTGTCTATAGTTGTTGTTTTGACAAGACTCATATCCTTCCCCACATCGCTGGACGTATCTGTAGCTGTTTTGGCAAGGGTCACATCCTTTTCTTTGTCACTAGCCCTGTCTGTAGTTGTTATTCACAAACGTCGTATCCCTCTTCATGTCACGGACCTGTCTGTTTTGTTGTTTTGACAAAAGCTGTATCACTCCCATGTCACTAGCCCTGTTTGAAGGTGTTGCTTTGACAAGAGTCATCTCGTTCCCCATGTTGCTATACAAGTAAACTAGAACTATATCCACTATTCAACTTTGGCTATTGCAAACACTTTTTTTTGTCACACTGCCTGCAAATCTAAGGCTTAAGTTAATAAAAATAACTTTAGTTATTAAGCTGAAGTCTCAGTTGCATTGTCTAAACCTTTTTGTTACTATCTTTCAGGTGTCCTTTTGTGCCCGTTCCACGTGGCTGTAGTCCTAAACCCCAACCTGGCAATTACCCAGCATGCTGCCCAAAGGTGGACTGTAGCTAAGGAAGGACACCCAGAGGATTGCCATTCGAATTGGAATTTCAGTGTGACGTCAGCTGAATTAAAAATATCTTTTCCTATAGATTCATTTTTGTAATTTTGTATTAAAGCAATCACAACCTGTATAACCACAAAGTGGTTAGAATCTAGAAAGTAAACTGCTTACTCTGGTCCAGGTAGTAATCGATTTTTTTATATGATTTATTACTAAAGAGACCTTAAAGCTACAAATTCTGTCCTCTTTAAGAAGTTTTTATGGTAGATCCGGGCCAACACAATGCAAAAATGCTCAGCGGATCGTGAACACAGTGCCACCTCTGGCAAAGAATTCCAGGAAGGAACAACTCTAGTGCCAAGAAAGCTCCTCCTGCATTCCAATCTTCCTGCGGGTAACATTAACTTATGCGAGTGGCCTCTGGTGACCATACAATCATGGGTAGGGTCATAAAATGGTAGGAGTACTGGCAATAAAGCCAGAACAATCTTAAAGGTTAGTAGCAGATCAGGTCGTACTCTGCTCAATGAAAGGGATTTTAGGCCAACATGTAATAATCACACGCCATATGAAAGGTCACCCAACAGGCCCTTTATCGCTTCAGCTGGACAAACTTACTCGATCCTGTCTACTTCTCCTAGGAGATATGGGGACCATACAGGACTTCTGTATTTCAGCAGAGGTCTCACTAACACCTTGAAAGCCCAAGCTTTTTATTCTAATATTACCGATGATGAAGCAATGGCCAACAATTGCTAGTTGCCGAAAAGCTTTGGCAATGATCAAGTTGTAGTTTACTGATGGATTAAGATTTAAGGTTAGGATAATACCTCCAGAATCGATTAAAGGATCAAATGCCACCTGATGAACACGAAGCAGTGTACATCAGGCAGCAGTTGTACCTTTAGATGATACTTGAATGATTGGTTATGACGACAGCCGCTAAAGGTCCGGCATTTCTGCATTAAGGTGGCAGCTGCCGATCTTTGCTTCCTTCAGATACATATTCAATTACATTCCTCAGTGCTAAATAATCCATTTCAGTATCAACCACATTTGCACCCAAATGCATATCGCCTGCATATTTAAACTGGTGAACCTTCAGGGACTTCCATAAAGGTCATTCAAATAAACAATAAATACAAGCAGCCCTAGCACTGATCCCTGTGGTACCCCTCTAGTAACGGGAGGAGTAAAAAAAGGACTCACTGACAGGACTCGTTGCGATCAATCACCAAGAAGATCGGAAAGCCGTTTCATAAGTGCGCCACCAAATCCCAGTCATTCGTGCCAGTTTCGAATGAACCCTTGATTCGAAAGCTGTGCAAAAACAAAATAAACAATATCCGTTGGCATGCTCTCGTCTAGATTACTGGTCCGTAAACCAATATAAGCAAAAAAAAAAAGCTGGTGGGTTGAAGACATGCTAGACCATAAACCTAATTGGTCATCCTTGATCCTTGTCGATAAAATTTATCAGCGTTACCGATTTCATGATGAATTCCATAATCTCACAAGGGATCACCATCAAAGCGAAAGCCTGTAGTTAAGGGGTTTTCCGTGTCACCATTCTTGAAGACTGATATTACGTTTGTGGTATTTCAGACAGACGGAAGTACGCCTGACCCAAAGGAATGGTGGAAAATAAAGGCAAGGGGCGAAGCAATTTCATGACCAATTTGTTTGTAACTGTAGGCTGAGTGACCCTCAGGTTAAACGGCAAAAGTAGTCTTTAAGCCTTTGAAGTTGCTCCGAACTAGAAAGAGTAGAAAATATACATGGCCGCAATTTAAGTCCGAGTGGAGGGCGTCCAGTAGACCAATAGAAATAATTCTACAGTCTTTTATGGAATACAGAATATCGATAGAACAATATTGTTTAGCAGTTCTGCCCACAACGAAGTCTAGACCCAAATTAAATGGTGACAACGTTACTGAGGTACTAGTTTCAGATCGATATATTGATATTGATAGATCGATATCGATAGTGCTGTTGTGCTTTACCAATCAAATACATTACGTAAAGCACAACAGCACTTAAACAGTTGCAATTTCCTGAATTGTACATTTGATTATTTCAATTAAAAATCACCAATTTTTATCCGTGTACATTTTAACAAGTAAAATGAAACTTCAATCATATAACCCCTGTTTTTACGGCACACTTGACGTTTTTGTTTGTAATGCTTTTTATCTTAATGCTTCGTTACATGCAAACACACACTCAAGACCTAGGAGTATGCACCTTGCAAAATTCGCATTGTAATCCACGATCTGTCACAAGATCGTTTGGGAAAAAAATCTGCGATTTGGGGTTCTGGCGTCACGCCAGGTTATTGGACATTGCTAAATCTTATTTTACCAAATCACTGCAAAGAAGTAGTGGTGTGTCCTTTATGGCGGTACACCCAGTGCTTCAACTTACAGGTAATTTTTTCCCTTTTCAGTAAACAATAGTAAACAGGGGAAAAAGGGGAAACAATGGGGAAATTCTGTATTTTATTTGCAAGTTGCAATTTTCTAGTAAATCACGATATTCTTTCTATCCAGACCCACATTTCTGAAACTTCTACTTTAACAAACGCGTGTTAATGTTTTAAACCCTTATTTACAATTTGGTTAGTGAATATTTCTCATCTGTAGCTAGTTTATTAAGACTAAAATCACAAAAATTGCGGGAGTGGTAATTTTTACAAGTCCATCACTTCTGGCAGGAACAGCAGGAGGACTAGTTCTAATAAAATAAATAATCTTTTGAATATTATTTTCAATATGCATCAGCGGTGGCGTTCCAGCTGTGCCATTAAAACGGACTCATAATTTTTTTTTTTAATTAAGAAATGTTAAAAATTGGTGGTGTAATGAAAGGAAATTGAATAAGGGAAGTAAAAAAGGAAATTTTTATTTCCACAGGGAAAAAAAGGGAAATTTTGCTGAATTGTTCTAACTCAGAACATTCCTGAAAGTTAGAAGTGGATAAAACGCTAAAAGCACACGTCACGTATATTAAACGAGAAAAAAGCCACCAAGAGTGCTACATAAAATATCAGACAACGTTTCGAAAAATTACATTTTTCGTCATCAGGTTCCTATGATAAAAATTACATGGCAAAGCCACAAGTCACCTATTGTTAGGTTGAATACATTTCAGATAAAAACGAAGTAAAAAAAACCACAATTTCCCCTCTCAAAAGAGGCAGAAAGAGTGGCGAAAATCGAGCCCCACCTGCTCCTTGGGAAGTGACTTGTAACTGGGCTTCCCAATACAAGGAGCAGGTGGGACTCGATTTTCGCCACTCTTTTTGCCTCTTTTGAGAGAGGAAATTGAGGTTTTTTACTTCGTTTTTATCTGAAATGTATTCAACCAAACAGAAGGTGACTTGTGTCTTTGCCATGTAATTTTTATTATAGGAACCTGATGACGAAAAATGTGTTTTTTCGAAACGTCGTCTTATATTTTATGGAGCACTCTTGGCTTTTTTCTCGTTTAATAAAGTTAGAAATGGAAGCACTAAGCATACCTCTTAGTGTTACTTGTTGGTCGCCAGGGCCGCCTCTGTAGCCATGTTGTCTGGTTCACCCTTTGGGTGGAGCCACCCAACTTGTAATAAAGGATATATGGCAGCGCCGAGCTGGTCCCATGCTGCCCTTGATGTTACCATAGATTAGAAAGTTAACTAGATATACCGTCTTACTTCTTCCCGTCCTACGCGGAACTCTGGCGGTAGTTGCGGCTACTAATACCTCGGCTAATGCTTAGCCTTCTGCTGCTTCGAAGGCAAAAGCATTAGCAGAAGTAGTAGTAGCCGCAACTACCGCCAGAGCTCCGCGTAGGACGGGAAGAAGTAAGACGGTATATCTAGTTAACTTTCTAATCTATGATGTTACTTAACCCGTGTCTCCTCAATGAACCACACGTCCTATGGGACGGTTCTCTTATACCCACACCGTTAAAGGTTGCACGTGTTATTTCCCAGCACGAGAGAGAACTTTCAAGTGAAGCCAGGTGGTGAGACATTCAATTCGTATTTCACCTTCTCTTGAGAAATACTGATTGCGAATGTGCACAGGCTTAGCTAAGAGAATCACCAGGAATATTTGTCCACCTTATTTATTGAGTAAAAATTACACAAAAGAATTTTAACGTACGTTTTCCGCAAATATAAAATAAAAAAATTCTCTCGTTCGACAACTGGTTGTATGGGTTCGTGACTCAGAATGAGTGGCTGAATATTGGGTAGAATTGTCATGGAAACTCCTCCTTTGTGTAGCTCTTGCTATAACTGAAAAATAGACTAAAGTGATCTTGATTGAAAATGTCTTGGCCCAACCAACGGAAGACAACCGCTCTAACGTCGAAAAGTACGGAAAAATACTTCAGATGTTGTTTACCGCAGGAACCTTCTACTATTGCATTGGTCCACTCAATTGAACGCGTCTGAGGTATAGCCGGCTATGAGATTACCCAATATGCCAAAGTTTGCGAAGTTTTTCTCCTAAGCCAATTCTCGAATCTAACAAGACGAAGCTTGATTTTCGAAGCTAACAATGAGGTTTAATTCAAGTAGCAGAAGGTTTTAACAAAATTAATGAATTAACTGAACATAAATCGGCTTCGCCGTTTAGAAAAAAAAAACATTATTGCTCGTATCCCCATACTCACAGCCGTGAAGGTACGCGAATAAAAACGGATTAGAATTCACTCAAACGCAACGAACCATAATTTGAACTCCAATTCCAGGGAATAATGACTTTTTCACGTAATTGTTATGGCAGTAAGTGAACGCAGTTTGTGTTTGAAATGTTTAATGTTTGTGTGCGTGTGTATGTGTGTGTGTGATCGCAGTCTTTACTGATTGTTAGAATACACATTATTAAAACAAAATGTAACTTTTGCACCCCTTTTTAACCCTTTGAATCCGTAGAACTTTTGCCCTGTCTCTGTTTGCTGTGTTTAGAGCTGTCACGAAAAGTATTAAAAACACATACAGAGTAGCCATCAAGTGCTGGTGAAACAACGAAATCACGACGTTTCGGTTCCTAAGTCGGAACCGTTTTCAGGTGAAGGGTTTAAAACAATGGCATGAAATGTATAGCATAAGTTAGGTTAAGGTAATAGGGTGAGTGTATGGCTTCAAGGGCCTTTAGAACTCAAATAAAATCAACCTGAACCTGAACCAAACTTTTCACGAGATTATACCCAAGATGAAAGTTGGTGACGTCATTTACTTCGAAACAATGGCATGTTTTGCTCATTTGTTTGTTTATTCGAGTACAGAAGACCAATACTGTCATATACTCGAGTCTATAAAACTCAAATTATGTTGTGGTTACGGAGAGGATGTTGAATATTGTTGCCTCCTGGTAGGCAATGAACCACCAGGCATGAACATAAAAGCAATTTCATTTTCGGAAAAATCTCTCACATATTTTCCCTGGTCACAACTATTTAAAAACCATCATTAAAAATGATAATGAAGGGCTGACAACAGCCTGGCATTCACACACACGCCATATTGGACAATAGTCCATTGAGTCTATGAGTATCGAGTCTATGTTTTCACGATACTTTGTAACAGTGCGTCTGTTGACGAGATATAACAAGAGTTGCGTATTTTTAGTCTTGGTGTCGATAGGATTTGGGTAGCTTAATGTACTTTAAAACAATTTAAGCAACTGGAGTGGTCCGGCTTACGTTTGATGATAAGTATTCGTCCGTTTGGTAATTTTATTTTGTGTTGATTCATCTGCAAAATCAACAGCCAATGAGATTCAGGACTCAACAAAATGGCGCGAAATGGGAGACGTTAACGCGTTTTACGCATTTGACATTTTCTGATGCATCTCGGAAAATCTCGCACAGTTTCTCGTGCTGCTGCGTAGTATTGAGTGAACCGACCCTATAAAAGCAACGTATAATTCATGGTTCACCCATTTTGATCTTAACACAACCTGTGGTCACCGCTAAGACTGGACAGGGATAGACGACTAGAGACCATTCGCTCTCTCCTTATTATACCCGTTAAAAACATAGGGACCACCTTTATTGTATTTTTTTTTTAATAAACGAAAAAAACGTTTTTTGCTTCGTACACGGCTTAAAGTGGCACTATCCACGATTGAAAATCGAACGAAAATACCGTGCCACCATGTTGAGGTAGTGATATTGCCAACCTTTACAGCTTGCGCCCAGGTGGTGCACAAGGACATACCAAATTTTTTCTCAATTATTAGGGAGGCTCGTGGTTTATTTGTTTCGTTAAAAGAAATGGCGTTGAGCATTCCTTCGCTTGGTGCATGCAAGTGCTAGATGGTACTAGATAGCGCTAGATGTTGCCAGATTCTGCACACTTTCAATCGGCGATAGTGCCACTTCAAGTCAAGAAACTCGGAAATATAATATTTTGAGTGTAACTTCTGTATATGTCTGCCTGCCTGTCTAACTATAAATCCGTTATAACTTGCAAACCCAATATTAAAATATTTTCAACCTTTGTCATTAATTTGCGGAAATGTATGGCTTATCTGAAAACGTCTGTCTACTCCATAATGGGGGACAAATTACGAATGCTGTCAAACTGGAGTTATTGTAATACGGTTCGTTGCAGACGCTAACTTAATGATTGTGTTTGTGAGACCCACTTTATTTTGAAAAAAGAAAAAAAAAACTATAAAAACTTAAAACTTTTGGTGACTTACTGGCCTGATTAGGTCAACGAGCACCGTCGGTATTTGTCATTTTCAGCCACCATAATTGTAGTAATGAACGAAAAAACACGGTGGAGCAAATATTGTTACCAGATAGGATGACAAGTGAGCAGAAATAGCAGCGAAAAAATACACGTCTCATGACTATGCGGATGTTGACCCCGGCCGTGTATGGGGTCTCCACTACACTAGGTCACTATGCTAACGTGGTATTAGCTACCGTGCTACTCCGTATGAATAACTTTTTTATATTATGGCAGATTAGCGACAATCTTGATAGTGTCGGGTTAGTGGTATAGTGGTATAGTGGTTAGTGGTTAGGGATAGTGGTATACTGCATTGGAGGGCCAATTCACAAACCCAGGAAATGATTTCCGTCATTTTCGACTGGTTTTTCAACAGGGAGAAGTGAAAAAAAACCTTTATTTTGAATTTCTTATTAGCGGGGTGTGGAAAAGTCGCTCTTGGACATCACTGCCACACACAAAAAATGTCATCACTCTGGTATTTTTATTTGAGGCGTCTCAAGGGCGTCTCAAGTTTAACATTGTACGGTAACGGGCGAAAAAGACAAAAATGATGATTTGACTGGTTTTAAACCTAATTTAAACATTACCTCATTTGAAACACTTAAAGACTAAGAAACGTAGCCGTAATTGGCACACATTTTTTTTTTGCACAATTGTGAAAGAAGTAGTTATGGGCCAAAATTGCCTAAAAGGCTATTTTTGCCATTTTTGATGCATTCCCACAATTTTTTTTAAAGAAAATTTAAATTCTTTGTAATTAAGGGGTGCTAAGTTACGTAGTTTCGAAATGAATCGAATGCATCGTCATAAAAATTAAAATTTTCAAACGGTTAAATCATTATTTTCCCTTTTTCGTCGTACAATTTTAAACTTGAAAGACCTTGGGGTACCTTAAGAAATGACCCCAGAGTGATGAAATTATTTGTATGTCAGAGCAATACCCACGATCAAATTTTCCGCACCCTGCCAATGAAGAATTCTAAAAAAAAAAAAAACGTTTTTGCACTCCACGCTATCTTTCAATAACTGTCCCATCGATGATTAAGAGACAAATTCAAGCAATATGCCAGGCTAATAAGTCACCACAGGTCTCAATTTTTCATACAATCTTCGTGTTTCATTTCAGGCCAATGCCGAGACTTGAACGATGGATCTCTACACCAGTACGGAGAAGCCTGGCATGACAATGACAGATGCGAAAGAAATATTTGCCATTCAATTGGCAGCCAACGTTATATAAGTGTCATTGGGTAAGCATAGCGCTTGCTTGTGGGCTTCTTTTAGTGCTTATCTGTCCTTTCCTTAGAATTCGATTAAGGGAATACCTTGCTGGGGTGATAATGGAAAGAAACGGTACTTAGATACTTAGATACTTAGGTACTTAGATATTTTGCATCGCATGGTCTATTTCTACAGTCGAATTATTTTTTTTACAAATGCGTTAAAGCAACTGTTTAAAACGTATTTCTTTCGCGGAATTTGCGATCCATTTCAAGGGATAGGTCCACCCATATTTAGTCGATAAGTATCTTACCGGCAGGGGCACAAAAACGCGTTGGAAATCAAGCGGATTTTCGGAGTGCTGTGGTTGACGTTTTCCACAATCCCTTACAAAACCAAGCAATCGTTGACGTCAAGCAAGGTGTGACGTCACTTCCTATCTTTAGGATGGTCTTGCATTGTTGGTTGGTGGCCTGCATTGTTGGTTGGTGTGCTGCTTTGTTGGTTCCTGGCCTGCATTGATGGTTGGTGGCCTTCATTGTTGGCTGGCATCCTGCATTGTTGGTTGGTGGCCTGCATCGATGGTTGATGGCCTTCATTGTTGGCTGGCATCCTGCATTGTTGGTTGATGGCCAGCATTGATGGTTGGTGGCCTTCATTGTTGGCTGGTAGCCTGCATTGTTGGCTGGGGGCCTGCATTGTTGGTTGGTGGCCTGCATTGATGGTTGGTGGCCTTCATTGTTGGTTGGTAGAATAGAATAGAATAGAATAGAAAACCCGACGGTGCAAGCTGAAAGCCAAGAAGCACCCCCCCTCCCTTCCCCCCACCCCAACTACCAAAAACACAGACCAACCAGGGGCCAACCACCAAAAAAGCCTAAACAAGAAAGTGGTCCAGCCGATTTTTAAAGGAATCAAGTGAAGGGGAAAGAACAACCGAGACGGGCAGAGCATTCCATGCCTCGACCACACGTTCAGAAAAAAACCTGTGACGCACGTTGCCGGAGGAAATACTTCCACAGAGTTTAAGGGGGTGCCCCCTGGTCATGGTATGAGAAAGACAGAAAAAGTCAGCAGCCTGAACGTCAATGAGGTGGTTTAGGATTTGGTACGTGAGGATAAGATCTCCACGGAGGAATCTGGTTTTGACAGGGGTCAGGTTCAGTTTGCGAAGACGTTCTTCGTAAGAGAAGTGTTTTAGGGGAAGGCACCATTTAGTGAGGCGGCGCTGACAAGTTTCAAGACGGGCGAGGAAGGAGGCATAACAGGGGCGGCCAATCTGAGAACAGAATTCGAGTGTAGGGCGAAGGAAGGTTTTGTACAGGAGAGCAAACAGCTTTGGTGAGACAGCAGAGAAAGTTTTAAGAATATAGTGGGCTTTTTTAAAGACTTTGCCGATGATATAGTTAGTATTAACATGAAATTTGAGAGACGAATCAACCAAAATGCCCAAGTCCCTATGGGACGTATTAGTAGGGATAGTAGAGTTACCAAGGCGGTAGCTGTAGTGTGGGTTGTTAAGCCCAAAATGCAGCACCATGCATTTGGGAGGATTAAGGGCAAGACAGTTTTTGGTCGACCAGATGGCAACAGCGTCGATGTCTTGCTGAAGATCTTGATGAAGATAAGCGGGAGAAAGAATTTTCAGGTCGTCCGCATAGCTCCTGCTAAAGGAGTGGATGACAGAATGGAGGTCATTCAGGAAAAGATTGAAAAGAAGGGGGCCCAGAACAGATCCCTGGGGGACCCCAGAGGTAACAGGGACCCATTCACTAGAGGAACCCCTGAGACTAACACGTTGTCGTCTCTGAGAAAGATAAGAGTTGATCCAGGCGATGTGTGATTTAGGAAAATTCAAATATGACAGTTTGTTAAGGAGGAGGGAGTGAGAAACAGAATCAAAGGCTTTGCGGAAGTCGAAGAATACAAGATCACATTGCATCCCTTTGTCCAGGAAGGTGGTAAGGTGGTTGTAAGTTTCAAGAAGGTTAGATTGACAAGAACGGCCTGGGAGGAAACCGTGTTGGAATTTAAAGTCGATATTGAGATGTTGACAAATGCTCATAACAGATTTATGGAAAAACCTTTCAAGGATTTTAGAAGCGACAGAAAGTAGACTGATCGGCCGGTAATTATTAACATCATGGAGGGACCCACCCTTATGAACAGGGGTGATATTAGCATCTTTCCAACGAGTAGGAAAAGTGCAGGAAGAAAAGGAACTTTGATAGATCAAAAAGAAGGGGGTAGCAAGAGATTTTGCACAGGATTTGAGAAAGAGAGGGGAAATGCCATCAGGGCCACAGGAAGAATCCTCCCTTAAAGCAAGGAAAGCATGCTCCACGTCCGAGCACAGGAAAGGAGTAGTAATGAAGCCAGCATCCATTGGAGGGCTGGGAAGATGTGGCAGATAAGAAGAGGCAAAATGCGAACCAAATTCCGCCGCAATATCAAGGTCATCGAGCAAGATAGGACCGTTATTACTCTTCAGACAGGTAGTAGGAGCAGTCTTTCTATTGCGATTAACATAGGCAAAAAGTGACTTAGGGTCCGATTTAGCTTTGAGAATGATGGATTCCTCATAAACACGACGGGCAGAGCACTCCGGGCAGCTTTGAACAGGGCCATATTTGAGGGGGAGGGAAAGTCACGAAGACGATTATATGCACGTTTTTTCTGCCTAATCAGGGACCTGATGTTGTGGTCCAGCCAAGGTGGGGCACTCTTGGTGGATGGGGTAAACACAGGAATGAAATTCTTAATAACATCAAGAATGAAATCTTCGACAATTTCAAGTTGGGAGTCCACGTCCCACCCCCTGAGCTCAGCAGGCCAGTCAATACAGGCAAAAATGTCATTAATTAACATGAAGTCGGCTTTTCTATAATTGGGACGGGGACCACCAGGAAGATTAATGTGAAAGACAATTTGGAGATTATAACAAAGAACATCGTGGTCACTGAGCCCAAAGGGGGGGTAGTGAATAATGGGAGAAACAGTAAGGTCAGCATTGGTAATGACAAGATCAAGTAAGCTAGAGTTTTGTCCTGTTCTATGTCTGGTAGGCTTCACAACATGTTGGAGGAGGCCGTGGTCTTGTAAAAAATCCAGGAATTCAAAAGCGGCACTATTTTTCGATTGGGAAGAAAGGAGCGTGGTCCAATTTATGGTAGGGAAATTGTAGTCACCAGTGAGGATCATTTGGCAGCCCTTGGACAGCATGATGAAATGGTTGAGAGACGAAAGGAGAGCAGGCCAGCTGACTTGAAAGGTGATTTTTGGGACGCGATAGCAGCAGCCCACATGCAGATGACAATCCTTAGCAACATTCAACCGGCACTGAATAAATTCCCACTCTCCATGAGGGTCAGAAGAGGAACCAAGGAGAGTCGAGGGGATGCAAGATTTAACATAAATGGCGGCACCACCATGATGATTGGTATCCCTGTCGCAACGATACAGAATGTAACCTGGAAGCCCAAGGGTGCAGTTGTCCACTCTGCTGGAAAGGTGCGTCTCAGTGACGCAAATCACATCCGGATTTTCCGTGTTGACATGAAGTTTGAGTTCATCAAGCTTGCTGAGCAGCCCCTGAGCGTTAAAGTTTGAGTGCTTTAGAGAGTAAAAAGTTTTGTTGGAAATCTTATGTGGCAAACAACCCTTTGGGGAAACATTTTTACTCTTGAATTTAGAGCATATTA
>JAHWFP010251071.1:0-22857 GCA_023313725.1 Lithobius niger
GGAGGGGGATTCAGTGGCAACTCCTCACTGGCCTTTACTAGTGGTGGTGGGGATACACAAAACCTTTTAGGGGTTGTTTTTAATCTTTAGCGGATAATCACTCCTTTAGGGATAAATTCATATGTCCTCCGGTTTCATTGGTGCGCTGCCTCTGATCCCCACCCACCATAAAACAGGCGGCTAAAGCGACTACGTGTCGCAACCGGTCTTCTGTACAGATTGGCCACTTCCAATGTTGAGGCGCACACCTCTATCACGCACTGCAACAACGATCTCTATTATACATAAGCATAGGATAACCAATGGCGTCGAGTGAGTTCTGCCAACAATCCACGAGTTATTGTTGCCAGAACTCCCGAAACGCCGTTGGTTATCCTGCTTATACCAACCGCATATTGTTCGAGTCGTGGCTGCAACAAACAACAAATCGTGCTGACGTTCTTTAATTCAGAAGTTTGACTGTGCGTGCAACAATGTCTACACAAAGACAGCATTGCTATTGCTTGTTTGGTGAAGCGTTCAGTGCTCGTGTTTATTGATTGTCACTCGATTCCGAAGTGCCCATCACCGTTCATACCGTGGAAACTCAACGACGAATAGCCCTTTCAGTCAACTTCTCTTAAAATCTTTTTCGGCGTTGAGTTTCCGCAATATGAACGGTGATGGGGGTACTTCGGAATTGAGTAACAATCAAGAAATAAAAGTAGAGAACCTTTGTTGGATAAGTGGGTTATTCGGCGTTGCGCGATAATGAATGCTTTCGGAATCTTGAACAGTGAAGCGGTCAGACAATAAACGTGTAATTACAGGACGGAGAGCCAAATGGACTCCGTCAGTGATAAATACTACCCATTTATTAATTGATTACGTGTACACGTTTCGATAAATAAAGATGTATTTGAAAGCTCTATATTTAACAAATAAATTAAAAAATAATCAAAATGACGGTTGTGTCAACATGGCTAGCAGTAAGCTTCTCTGGGAGGTAACCTTCATCGAATAGAGTGAGAGCTATCCACGAACTAATTTGTTTTAGTTTTCAAGTAGAACCGGTTAATATTTACATGTAGAATTGGTGTTGAAGTGTTGTGTTCCCGTGGGTATTTTATGATTTTGTTATATTACGCTAACGTATTTCAAATCAGAGTCGTATTGGGAAGGGTCGGGTCTTCCCGGGAAGATGTACTGCGGGGAAGAGGGGGGAGGGAAGGATGGCCGTGGAGGTGGTCTGGGGAGCACTGTAAGCTTCCCCAGCAGTCCCGGTAAACTGCTTTATTTAAAAGAAATCGGTTACTTTGAAACGTTTTCCTGATAATTAGAAATGCAATTTTCGTGTGAAATCAGTTCAACTTTTTCAAAAAGCCTCAAGGGGGGGGGGGCGGATTGAGGCTTAATGGCGCGTCGACAACTTGGTCATTAGCGCCAACCTCAGTAACAGTGCAGTGGTCCGGGTTGCCACTACACCACACATTACAGAGATGTTATTCAAACCCCTAATCTAAATCCTGTCATACATCTGTACCTTCTGCAAAAATTGAAAAACACCGGACAGGAGGACAGACTTATCGCCCAACTGACGCGCAAAGCCTCAAGGGGCTCTTGTAGTGAGTATGGGGGGGGGGGGGGATGCCGAGCACTGGTCCCTAGCATTTCGAAGAAACTGGCAAGAAATTGAAACGTTTTCCTGCTACTTAGAGATGCAATTTTTATACAAATTCATTTCAACTAATTTTTTTTTTGGGAATAAGTGCCTCCTGTAGTGGGAGCCTCCCCGGGGATCCCCACGTTACCGGGCGGTCCATTCCGACACTGTTTCAAACGCAAGTAAATTAAAGTAAAATTAACAAATAAACACTGTAGTTGAAAGCTCTACATTTAACAAATAAATTTAAAATAATCAAAATATGACAGACGGTTGTGCCAGCACAGCTGGCATTAGGCTTCTCTGGGAGGCAACCTTCAGGTAGGGTGAGAGCTATCCACCAACTGATTTGTTTAGTTTTCAGCATACTTTACTAGCTGATCGTTAGCATGTGGTTCGAGTCGTGACTGCGTTGCTGGTTATGACTGATGGGGTATTTTATGAGTTTGTTGTTTTACGTTAACGCATTTCAAAGCAAATAAATTAGCGTCAAATCGATAAGGATAACAAAGAAATATTACTCATAAATTGGTTTGGTTATATTACTTATAAGTATTAAAAAAAAGTGGTAAAAATAAGCATGAATAAGCATAAAATTTGCTTGTGTCTTTGCATTCTAGCTTGATTCCGAAATACCCCTTCAGACAACAACGAAACTATTCGTTCGACAAACTTTCCTTTGGTTCATTGTTGGGAGAACCCACTAGTGGTTCATTGTTCGGAATCCACGCTGAGAACCATATGGGTGTGGTATAATCTAAAAGAAGTAACCATCTCAATTGCCGGTTAAAAATTAGTTAGCTTAGGCCTATTTTACATTTTTGGCGTAATTGTCAGCTTTTAGGCCTAATTTTTAACTGTTGTTTTAATTTCGTAAGTAGCGGCAAACGTAGAATTGGATTGTACGGCAAGTCTATTCATTTTTAAAACACGGTGTGCCTCCGGGCACACATCTAGCTTATATAGATCAGTGGTAGTTGGAAAGTGACGGGGGAGACGCAATAGATAGACGTTTTAATATGCTGTTGATTCAGCCAGCAGCGACTCGTGGCAACTTGACGTTGTCTAATTTTATTAATTGCAGTTTTGTTATTTCTTAAGTATCAGATAGGCCTAATGGAGAATTTGCTTCGAAGCTAAACCTATTCATTCAAGCAACAAGCGACGAGACTTTTAAACGAAGCTAAAATCCTTTTGTATTTTCGGCTGCGTGTTAGGATGTCAATTCGACGATCAAGTGTTATTATTTCATTTAGTTAACTCGAAGAAGTCTATTAGCTATAAGGAAGTAATGATGTTTTAATTTGCCATGTTATTTAACTAATGTTTGACAATGAAAAAGCGAAGGACAGACGGACGGACGAAGTCGTTGCAATAGTCTTCTCAGCCGCATACGGCTGTACAGAAGACTAAAAAACTAGAAGCCAGAGAAGTAACATAATTTACTCATTAACATTACAATCATTTTTTTTGGGGGGGGGAGGGGTTTATGGATGTTGGATTGCAGGCCTCTCATCACAAAATGTCCTAATTTTAGTTACGAACTAGGAATATTTAGCAGCAAATTTAAGAATAATTTAGGAGAGATTTAAACATCTGTCTGTTACTATGTTGGCTCATACTTTCAGTCAGTCATACGAAATTAGTATTATTTTCCCCTAATTTTTCATGTGTGCTTTTTATACTAAAGCAAGTGTTCCCAGCAAATAGGCCTGAGTGGCTAAAATGGCACTTTAGATGTCTCACCGTTACATCTCCCCTTCATATTAATCGTAACTCAAGGCTGGGTCGGGGCCGGGAAGGGGCGACAGAAATATAATATGACCACCAAGTTTTCGTTGACCCTGAAAAAAATCTTCATCCACACACTCAAGATCCAAAAATAATGTGACGCCGGGCCCCCCCCCCAAAAAAAAAAAAAGATGCGCTTATCGAATATCTGTTGAGACTGTCTGCAGATGACTTCCTGTAGCCAAATTAAGTAAGTAGCACTCCGCACCGAAAAGTTACACCAGTTGTAAGGAAAACGTGCCTCGTATTTAACGAAAAGACACGGTGAGTCACTGTTTGCGTGTATATATATACATACCCACATCCGTAAAACAGTCAGCACCTGAAAAACAGAAGAAGCCAAGAAACCAGGGAAAAGGCTTTTCCACAGAGTTTACTTGTAGATACTGCATGGTTCACACCTTGCACACTCACACCATGGGGTTTTTGGGGGGGGGGGGGAATTCCTTTCATTTCAGGAATTTTATGAAAGAAAGGCAATTTTTAGGAGATTTTAAGAAAATCGGTAAAAATGGATATATTTAGGAATTTTAGGAAGTCGGATAAGCCTGACGTTAACTCCTCACGACCCTGGGGAGGGGGGGGGGGGGCCTGGAGATGGCAGCGCTTTTTTATTGTTTTTTTTTTCTACCGTTACCAGAACGAAATCCGTGTAAATATATTTAGAGAGAATTAATTAAAAACGTTTTTGGTTTGGCACTCAATAATAAAAACATGAGGGATCCGTCGACTGACAAGAGAGTCGTTTGCTAAGCTACTATGATAAATACATGTGACTGCTAAACACATTCTTTCAAAAAAAAAGCTCAAAGGGGCAAGATCCTTCCGTTAACCTTTGACACTCTAGTTTAACGAATTCACAAATTTTCCTGCATCCACGCTGTGCAATATCTCAACTTTGAGTGGTGGCATGGCTAGAGGGCATGTTGGCTATAGTGGACATCTGTAATTCAGGTACTAGAGCGGACGGATCACGGGTAGAGCGAGCAAGTTTCTTCCTACAGTCCCCCGATCCAGGTAACAGATGATCTACGGGCACCCCCCCCCCCCCCCGCCAGGGGTGGCGACCCCCACCCCCCCGCTGAGGAGTTCCCCCAATAAAATAAATCCCCCTAGCATAAAAATTCTATTGAAAATGACGGTAGGCCTATTTTTTTTAATAATAACTTAATAATCGACGTTTTTGGAGAGGTGCAATTATTGCAACTGGGCTTGGGCGGCTTTCTATTTTGTCTATTTCAGCGGTGGAGAAATTTTTTAGGTCGCTTCTTCATTTCATTTTATTTTAGTTTATTTTATTACATTTCATTCAATCATTTCGATAAAATAAAATGAAATAAAATGGCGAAACAACCTAAAAAAAAATCCCCGCTATCAGGACTGGAGTTGAGAATTTGCTCCTGACAGTACCCCCTGTTGGCACTCCTGCCCCCTCCCCACCCTCCTATAAAAGAGGTATGGCGTGGTAGAGCAAGCGCATGATCGTGTACCGAGATTCATATAGCATTACATCATTCGAAATTTATTTCTTCGTATATTCTGACAGTGAGATTCTGCAATTCTGATTGGGTACGATACCCCTTTCCCTCTTCCCCGAATTCAACATTATAGTAGTTGGTACGAGTCTAAAATAAGCCCCACACCCACGCAAACCTCTCCTTTATAGGCTTTGTTTGGGCCAGAATATGAAACCACGGTGCAGTCAATGCAACCCTCTACTTCTAAGATACTCAACAGTTCCAATACAACTACACTATATGCCACTATTTCAGCCGGGACTTCCAACAAGGAATATTACCTTTTTGGAATTCCCCCGAACCCTTATCCCAACCTTCGGGCAGCAGGGCATGGTGTGATACCCTCACGCCACGCTTTGCTCTACGAGTCCTTCATGAGAAAACCAAAAATAAAAAGTCAAATATAAAGTATTAAATGTATTTTGGAATTAATACGTTAAGTAACGGTTTGGCAGGCATTAAAGGGACCAACCTTCCCCCTCAAAGAAATTACTGCCAAATCCCATCAGATTTACTCCCCGCCACCCCACCCTAACTTATGTGGACCTTACCAGTACAGCCTTCCAGGGTTCCTCTAAACATAGACACAAAAACCTGGCAGTTTATACATGGACGAATACATGGGTTTGACAATAATTAAAATTTCAACCCGGTAAAACTAATAAATCGATATGCAAATCGGAACCACAAGCTTCCGAGACTGTTTGAACCACTCGACTGTTCATTCAAGTTATTCTGTGTAAGTTACTTTTTCTGATAAAATTTGTATTGAAACACACGCACTGACAGTTCAAAGCACGACGGACACAGCTCAGGAGATAAATCGACCAAATGAATTCACAATGTGCTTACTGGGTGTCCGTAGAGGTGTGGGAGGATCATCTTGCAATGAAGGAAGGTCCTTCAATACATCTGCCAAATCTGCAAATTCGAGAGCTCACTCGTGAGTGCACTCAAGACATCTCCCAAGGTTAGCTAACTCTGGTATTTCATCTTGCTGCATGGAAATCTGTGAAACCTCTTCTGCAATCACAACTGGTTTTGGAGCTACCATTACTTCCACTGCATCTTCCACTGCTGTGATACCACAGGGTGGGGCAGAAATCTAGGCAGAGCACCCAACGGGTCTACAATGGGCAAGGCCAAAACAGAGCTGTCTAGCGGCAAAGGATCACTCACGTTGATCGGATCAGCCTTGAAATACGGTGTTGCTGGTTTGGAAGGTGCAGGACTATTTTGGCACGGGCAAATTCATTTGTCACTTTGGAATTTCCAACATCAACATTAACGGAATATGGTCCAAACGTGACAATGATATGTAGGTTTCTGCTGATTGTGCTGTTACAGGTTTAGGTGTCGCGATGGACTGGAACGTGCCTCCCAACCACCCTCGGCGGCTAAAAGGCACACATGACCACTGTAGATGGCGAGACATGGTGTGGGAGCAACACAATGGGCGAAACTCGACGGCGCTGACGACGAAGAGTGCGTGTTGACCGATCTATTCTGGGACGATGAATTTCTGCAACACACAACTGCACTGGTGTTTTGGCTGCTGGTGATGACCAAATCGTCCTGATGAATATGCATTGGATGTTGTCAAACCAATCGCTGGCGGGGCGGTATAAGGCAGTGTGCTAGTGGTGACCAGGCAGCTGGTGGCAAGTGCTCTTCCAAGGTTGGTGAAACACGCCAGTTCGAGCTGGTGTTGCTGTAATATCCACGGGCAGGGAAGCGAATCAATGGGGTGCCATCCTAGGTAGTGATGCATAGGTGGCGGGCAAGGGCAGCAAAGATGGGTTAGTCGTGTAGGCATCTGGCGGTACCGCGGCTGAATTCTACCAGTTCCTGTTGCGGTGGTGGGCCTTGATGGAAGTGTTGGGCCCACCAGATCAGACAGTGATTCCATAATTTCTTATCCATTGCTACACCACATCAAAACTAGTGGAGTAACGAAGTGAACAGATTGAGAACCAAACTGTAGTGAGGTCATGGGTGGTAGTGGCACCAGGTATGGGAGTTGTCGAAATTTCCTGCTCTCAAGTTCTACGCAATTTAATTTCTAAGAAAACGTGTGCTAGTTTGACGGTCCCTTTGAAGGTAATCTACTGTGCGCTACCTCAACGAGTACAGAAGTAAATAGGAGAATTCCCCTTAACCGCTGACGACCTATTTTCCACAAAATTTTCACAAGTGACCTCATACTGAGTTCACAGAGGGTAGAAAGTAAAATTAAAACTGAATGGAGGTTATGAAGTGGCCTTCTCAATTACCTCATAGGAGAAGAGATAGAAGGGTTGGGTGAACTTCATCTCCTACACTTCAGGAAAACAAAAATAAATCCTTGGTTCTAAACAAAACCATCTCAAAACATAACATTAACTGTAAGTTTTACGTGGACACTCACTGGACAGCCATCATGTCTGATGTATGATCGAAGCGCTTAGCCTGTTTACATCCTACAAACGAAAAGCTAAAAGCAAAATATAACTGAAAAATCAGTCCATCTGTAGCATTTCCCTAATCGGACGTGAACATAGGGTGTCACTTTTCCACGAAATATCAATATCCAATATCAGCTTTATTATGTAAATATTGTAGACCATAAAAAAATTGAGTTTTGTAGAAATGACATAGACTAGCCCCATTGCAGTAAAATCTTTCACCATGGCAATGACAAAGTAATTTAACCGAAAAATGGGATTCCATTATTTTAGCGGCCATGTTGCCAATGATATTTCAGGCGACGGCGGCCCCCCCCCCTTTGCCCCTTGTCACAGGAGTGATCGGACAGAATTTGTCTTTTCCTGCCTCTGAATTTAACCACAGGGAAGTCGTTCAAACCCATGTGTCTTACCATGCACTAGTGTTCCTCTACTGTCATCGAATGCAAAATGTCCTCATCACATGAATCGGTAATGTGGTTGGTGAGATGTCCCTAATAGTTGGTTCTGCAGTTATTGTTGAAGATTTGTCACTGTCCACAGGTTTGACAATCATTGTTGAAGAATCACCATTGTTGGTGGTTTTAGTAGTAACATCAATACCAGCAGCTGTTTTGACTGAAGGCGTCTTGGTAGTAAATTTTATCTCTGTGGTAAGCGATAAAAATAAAGTTTGTCGTCCACAGTTAGTTGATTATTAGCATCCACGCCCACTTTTGTTAGCGTAACATATGCATGGGTAGCACCCACCTTAGCCCCACTGTTGGGACGAATTGTAGTAGAATCAGGCGTAGTGTCAGCCACAGTAGACGCAGCAGTGCTGAAGTCACGTTTGTCACGTGACCGTTGACCAACCATTGCTAACATGCAACGAAGCTTGAGGGTGACTCCTCGGTCAGAGATTGCACCTATGCTGTTTCAGTGACTCCACAATACCCGATGGTCAATTTGATTATTTTTTACAGGGGAAGACCGTTGTTTGCCAGCCCCCCCCCCCCCCAACTTTTTCCACAGAATAATCAGGAGCTGCAGCAGCTGATCTATCAGCATTAAAGGGGCAGAATTTCTTCCACTAACCCACATTGATTAGAGCCAGAATCTTGCAGTAACACAGACAATAAGAATTCTGAAAGTTATGGCGCTGAACGACAAACGGACCAATGAAATGTTGGTGTAGACTTATTGCCACGCATTCGGCTATGAAACTAAGCACATAAGAATGCTTCAGCACCAGATCCTCCACCTTAAGCACAATGTCGGAGCGTTTTTGGCTTAATACTTTTTATGGTGCAAATATGAATGTGATATCGCATCTTTGGCATGTTTGTACTTCTGTTGGAATTTGTATGCAGTCTCCTCTTGAATGTTGGCTCTGTCGTATGGTTTAACACGATCCTTGACCTCGTGCTGTTTAAATCGGTCGCCCATGAGTAGTTTTGGTTGCAACCCATCACCAGTCGGAGAAAAACCTGAAGCTTAAGCGGATGCCGAGCGAAGCAAGCACTAAAATTCATTCAGTTTAGTATTCTAATATTTGTTATGGCGTGCATATACAGCTGTTTAATCTATCTGACGGTGCGTATGATGGGATCCACTTCTGATTCCACAGGCTAGTGTAGTTTGGTTGACACCACATGACACACACATTTGGTACCAGATATTCCCCCTGAAGGTGCTACCCCTGTCCGTCAGTATTCTGTGGGAAGTAACCGACCTTTCGAACACCTTTTTAAGGTCAGAAACCGGTCGTGCCTTTGCACTTTTAGAGCAGAAAGGATAGGATGAGAGTTCATCCAGTATTACTCAATGAAGCTAATTTCCGAACACTCATATACCGAGTACAAAAAAACTTCTTTAAATTAAGAGTGGTTGAGCCATGGAACTCTCTGGTCGAGGAGGCGGTCTCTGCAACTACGTTAACCGCCTTTTGGCGGATTATGAAAACTCTATCTTTGGATAGGTTCCTTAAGTGTTCGTACTAGATTTTACTACTGACTAGTTGTACCACCTTTTCGTTTTTACTTTACCTTTGAACCGGTGTAAGCAACAACCTGCCCTTCCGTCTTCCAGCCCATTTCGGGTTAAATGGAGTATTATTAATATGTTATTATTATACACAGATCCAGCGGCGTCCGCCACTAGTTACCGGAAGAAGACCAACTAATTCTGAGGTAATCCTTTGCCAGAATTTGCACGGTGGTGCCATGTTTCGCAATGGTCAGCATTGGTATTTATAAATACGGATGCAAACCTATTTACGTTGCGTTTTGGACTTATATGCATCCGTATTTATTAACCATTCTCGAGCCCAATTGGCTTTCCGTCCCGTTTAAAGCATTGGTATTTTGGCCTTAACACAGTTGGCATTGCTCATGAATGTATGCAGCGACTGATTTCTTCACGTTAGTCCACACAACACAATCAAATGAAATCTGCTGAAATCCACTGCCGTGGTCACAAATGCTGAAAAACATCGGTCGAAACATGTCGGTCGAAGATTTCGTAGTGCGCAAATGGGCTATTAGATGTCCAGCGTTGCCAAAACTTGAACCAAGCTATTTTGATGTTAAATGTTCTAATTAATTTCAATAAAAAATAAGTTTAAAAACAGTGAACATGGGTTTGCCAATGCATAAAAGCACCTATAAAATAAAAGTAATTATAATGACTAGCTGTACCCCCGGCGCAACATACGCCGGCTAGCTGGTTGCCGCATACCTGAGCGTAACACTGTAGTGGGCCACGGTTTCTCCTATTGTGTGGTCTGAATATTCCCATCTCTGCTCCCTCTTTGAAACCCCCTGCTGATTTGTGTTATGGAAGTAAATGTTTATTTTCAATGGAGTACGTTTCTCTGTTCTGATACCAAGCCCAACAAACCCAACAACGGTTGTGCATGCAGTGATTGTTACTCAACCAACTTCGAAACTCTTCCAAGTCGGCTCTTTAAGAGCTAGCTTTATTAATGCAATATGTCGATTGTTATTGGCCACATCTGTTTGTTTTACATTGTCGGTTCCCTCTTTCATTATACATCCTCTTTCATTGTAGTACATAATAATGATGAATTTGCTTGCCCAACCTAAGCGTATTATATATATATATTATATATTACTTTTCGGACATCCCCCACTATGGTCAAATAGACTTCGAAAATCCGTGAAAATAGATCTTAGGAACTTGAGCATCCTGTGGAAGAGGCGAAACAAATGCTCTGGTTTTCTTGAGTCAAATGCTGAGATGAACGACTTCCTAACTGTAGCTTCCAAGGCCACCATAGTGTAACGGTGATGTAATTTAAATGGCGACAAAGAACAGATGGTCAGCATAAAACTGAGCGAACGCAAGCAACTCTTATTAACCTTAATTAGGCGAAACAAAGAACAACTGTACTTGGTTCCATAGGTACTAGGCTAATCCCAACTAACACTAGGAAACAGGCTTTGGTCCTATTTTAGGCAGAGCGAACAGACCTGTATTTCAAATTTATATCTAGTGTTTATTTTAATGACTGTACCATAGTTGTTAATGCTCCTTAAAAATCAGGGGAAAATGCTCACTCGGGTAAGTTTGGGCTATTTGCCTTTTGGTGTGACGTACTGCTGTTATTTGCAGGCCTTTGTCTTATTTTAGCTTTTTTCCATCAAATATGCCAAAGCTACGTATCATATTTATTTTAATAGGCTTTCGTTTGCTCCATCACGTAGTGTCTATTTAGTTATTTTTAGCTTCTTTCCACACCCGACAGTAAAGATGTGAGCCATCACAGCTAACTAAAAATAAAACGGCACGTTTGTTACGGTAATGGGGATGCCGCCGCTAATAATTCTGACATTGTTTACAACAATAATTACTCCTGTGCAAAGTGCCTTCCCTAAATTACAAATGTTAATAATAAAGCATTTAATTGTAAGCCAAACAATCATCAGAGCAATAGTTTTTTCACAATACTCAAAAGATTCAGCAGGTTGGCAATGCTGCCGCTGGTCTAATACTTGACAACGCCACCAACGAAAGTATTGAGGCGCACACCTCTATCATGCACAGCGACAGAGATGTGAAAACCATATTATAATCTATCAGTAACGATCACAATATTATAAACGGGACAGAAACCATGTCAGTATGGCTGAGTGGTAGGACTCTGGCCTTTGGTTTCAGAGGTCGTGGGTTCGATTCCCCACTCAGGCAGTCTGACATTTAAGTCCAAAAGGCAACGTAAATAGGTTTGCACCCGTATTTATTTATCACAATATTGCAGGTCAAAAAGTGGGCCTACTTTAGCCTTTAGGCCTAATTTTTAGTTGTCATTTTTATTTCGTAGAAGCTGCGTTTGAGATTAAGCTTAGTCATTAATGCGCCACGGCATCGAGATTATACACGTTGCCGTGGTAACGACGAATCTTTTAAACTATCAGACACAGGCATGTTGTTGTTTCGTGCTGTGGTACAAATACATCGTCTCATGTATAGTTTGGTTTTATATTTATCACTTCGCCCTGATACGATGATTTAGGTTTCATATTTGGGATTCCCATCGCTAGTGTAAATGCTAGTTTCGTTGCCATGCTGAAGGTAATCCCTCCAAGCATTCTTTTTTTCATATGATGCTAAGGTGTATCGTTAACTGAATCCTTTTGCTTTTTATGGTTGCGATGTCCAGTAGTGGTTAAAATGCGACAATCAAATGTTAATATTTCATTTAGTTACATCGAAAAGGTTATCAGCTAGAAAGAAGAAACTAAAATTTAATTTGCCGTGTTTTTTAAAGTTCACTTGACTACACTAGCATGGTGTATGCTTCGTCGGAATTCCTTAACTATTCACGACTCCAAATTTACAATGGTGAGTGTTAAGAAATAAATTCGAAAATTTGTAATTTCTCCCGTAATAATTGTTCGATTTACGACAAATTTTGGCTTAGCAATACTAATTAGGGTATCAAGCGTTGTACCAAATTTCATTCCAATCCGATCTTTCGTTTGGGCTCCACCCAGACTAAAAATGTGCAACCAACCAACCAACCAACCAACATTTTGAAATTTGGTGTCCGTTATAGGCTCCGCTTCGCTCGCTCGCACCACCAATAAACGTTACTTCTTTCCTAAATTAAGGCGAATCCAACATCATAGCAATCAGTATAAATTCAAATTATAAACCAAAAGAAGTCCTACTCTCACGCGAATCTCGCTTTTATAAGGGAGGTTTGCAGCTGAGTATGAAATCATGTTCCCCTTTGCAATTTTGTCAATGCTTGTAGTTTTTTGATCGATTGTGCGCCTGGTGTTTTAACATTTTTAATATTTTGTGCTGATGAAGAAACTAGTTTTTTTTTAGGCTGAATATTTTCTGAGGTTTCTGTCGCACCTTGACAAAAACGAATACTAATAAAGTTAAGTGTTTTTTTTTTCATTTTGTAGTCTGAATTTGATTGTCCCACGCTAGCTCTTCCTCGACGATTCCTTCAAGTGAAAACTAAAAGTGATAAGCTAAATACATTTTGGAATAAATATGTTACGTAACGGTTTGACTTGCCTTACAGTAGCCAACCCGTTACGCAAACATATCACGACGTGATAAACCAAGCATACAAAAAAAATTGGGGAGGGTAGGGGAAAAAAATTGCGGGAAATTATACAGTTTGAATATAAAAAAAAAATCAATACACACAACTATTATTTTCGGTCCGTGAATGAAGGCACTGACCCATGTGACCCACGGGGAAAAAAGTGACCCATTTGACCACTGACTCTCCAATCCATTGGTCATTTTCCATTTAGTTGGAGGACAGGTTTTTTTTTTTGTTACACGTCTGAAGACAGAAGTGTAAAACAGTTTCTCTGTTTATATTTCGTCTATGTACATTTTCCCCTGCCTTCTTTCACGCTCCTCACCCTTCACCCACACCTCCTCTGAAAGTCGAAGTTCCTGATGTTTACTTCAATGTTCGCTTATTGAAAGCAGGGGATGTAAAACACAAATTAAGACATAAAACTGTCAAAATAATTTATGCCAGCAACAGAATATTCATTAACGGACTCGCCAACAATTTCGACAGTAATCCCGCTTGTAAATTTCCTCCTCCATGCTTATCATATATTTTTTTCACATTGTTTCTTCCCTAGCCTAAACTTGTTTTCCTTCTAATTTATTGTCTTCTTTTCGTGTCCTACAACCAACTAATGTCAACAATTATTGTAAACATGCTCGGGGAAGCTCTCTCGAGTCAAACGGTTTTCACTATTTAATATAATTACAGTACGGGAGAAAAGAGAGCTGCCTTGTTAATTTGGCTTCCACTTTTGCTCCCAGCAATTTTCGACCAAACGAAACTTTTTTTTTTTACCCTTCGGCATATCATAATTCAGATCCATTTTACAACCAATTTTACGAGAGGATATAGAGAGACCTATTAATTTTTTTAAACAACACTCCAATCGTAAAAATGAAAAACTTCTGCCTGCGACTATAATTATTTTTTTCTAGTTAATTTTCAACCTGTTTGATTTAATATTCTTGTACTGGCCTAAAGGAAGTTGTGTTACGCTCAGAACTGGTTAGGTTATCTTGCCCCTCCATCAACTAATAACCATTATTAACATTTAGCCAGCGAAACGGTGAAATTTGAGAATAGATATGAAGGCAATTATTAAGTGAAATAAATTATCAACGTTCATATTTCGAATTAGCGCCATTGATAACAGCTGTCTGGTGCTTGTTTCGCCAGATGCAGGAGTTTGTTGTCGTCACATCTTAGCTGTATGTTTATTTCTCTTAGTGACTATCTTAGATGCAAATAAGAATCAGCTTCAAACAATTTTTGGGGGTTGGGGGAGAGGGGGGGGGGCTGCAGAAATGAACTTTATACATGTAACATTTGGTCATGGTAAGTGAGCAATAACAGAGGTCAGTCAGCCCAAAGTTGTTGATTAATTAGTTGTTGTTGCAGCTCTCAACAGGGTAAGTATTTTTAAAGCCAAAAACTGCAAAGGTATACATAAAAACTCGACCTATCGAGTTAAATTTAATTCATTTTCAGGAGTGAACAACAAAAAATACAAAATAAAATAAAATATAATTTAAATTATCAAATCATTTTTAATTAAAATATGTCATTCGTGACAGGCGAAACCGTCCGAAAATAGTCAAATAAAACAAGAAAATGGACAAAAGCAAGTCAGAGACAAGTGCAAGTGAGGAGTAACTCAAGGTTTGGATGTTGATATGGTGATTTCCAAGATCCCGTGCTGGCGAAACGTGGAAATGGAAAACGTTTTGAGTGAATTAATATATTCTTTGAATTTTATGATGTTAGATGGTACATGATCGTGGACAGCAGGAGATTGGAGAGTAATTGAAAGCGTTTCTCGATTCGGTTTTGTTCTAAACTGAGGGATTTGGTGCAAAATGTGGGTACCTGAAATGTTTGGTCTGTGCCCTGTATTGTTGAACTAATGGATAAAAGTAAAAATGATTCAAATTATCAAATCATTTTTAGTAGAAATATGTCCTTTGTGATAGGAGAATCTGTCCGAACATAGTAAAATAAAACGAAAAAGTGGCAAAATGAAGTCAGTCCCTCTATGACTTGGTTTTATCCAATTTCTCGTTTTATTTAACTATGATCGGACATATTTTAAGTAAAAATGATTTGATAATTTAAATCATTTTTATTTTATTTTGTTTGTTTGATATTTTATATTGTTTACTCTTGAAAATGAATTAGATTTAATTCGAACTGTCAATTGTTTACTGTGATTGGCGACTCTAAAAGGGAACTCTGTCAAAGTCCCTACCAGAAAGTGCTTACCACGGTAGTGTAAGTGACTACCGTCTACTTCAACAGCTATGAGATGTATTCTAGACAATATCCCCCTCCCCCCTTGCGATGATCAAAGTTTACCGGGTTTTCCCCTGCTCGTTTTACCCTTCTTTTAAATAATCGAGTTCAAAATTGAGCCGATTCATCTTACAAGCAGCTTGATTCCGATAGAATTAAGACGTCAAGATATTTATTTAAAATAAAAACCAGGCGATTTGAAGCAAATTGTTACAGTTACATATTTCATCGGCCCTATCTTACACGGCTTCTTGGCGTAGGTTGGTCAAGAGCGTCAAAGTAGCGACCCTATTGACATCCCTAAACGAAAAAGGACTATATTTTAAAGCCGGGTGAAGACCAGTTTACGCAATTTAAACTTGATCTTTTTTCCCAATATTTTTACATTTTGTTGTGATTATTGCCAGTGGGTGGCGGTTCGCAATCTCCAAAAATTGATGCATAAATGTTCGTTTCTAACTTACCTCCCAAAACCTAGTCACAAGAAAAACAAATTTGTTTAGTCTTCTTGAGAATTGCCCATAATTTAATGACATATACTAGCAGAAAAATTCAAAATAACTTACCCTTTTGCGTTTACAAGTATAAAATAGGTCCAGGAATTGATTTATATCGACTGATTTATACCAAAAATTGATTTACATTTATTGACTCATATTGAAATTGATTAATATTTATTGAGTTATGTATATTGATCTAATTGAAAGCCGAATTTACCCTAAAAAAAAGGGCGTGGTATGGTGAGTGAGAACGGGTTGGGGTGGTTGGGGGGAGGGTCACTTGCAAAGGATCAGTCCAACAAGGCTGCTCGAAAACGCACAAAGGGACCTCTAGGTACCGGCTTGGTGAATGGGATGTCGCTAAGGCAGAACTCTTTTCGTCTCTAGTACTACCTCAATGGCGTGCCGGCTTTATGCAAAGCGCAAGTTTCAAGTTGCGTATATATTTATTTTCAAATTCAAAATGCTGAAACTCTCAATGTAGTAGGCATTTAAGTCCATCAATTGTTGCTGTTTGACTCTTGTACAACTTGCCTTTACCAATTAGGCACGGCCTCGGTTTGCCTTTTGCTTTGCTTTGTGCTGCGAGTGACTTTTCCTTTGGAAACAGGATGCAGGCCCCCCTCTACCACCTTATGGCAGCCGCATAGCCTGTCACCACCTCCAGATGAGGACGACCATGACTGGACAACTAGATGGACAATTTAGTTGAAGAAACCCAAGATCTTTGACTTCTTCCCATTTCTCACCCTGATATTTCCTCAACCCCATGTCCGATTGCGGATTTTTTTTATAAAACATGTCCCGTGCACCCGGGCTACTACTTGTAAAATGTGATTTGGATAGTCCTTAGGGTTTTCACGTGATGTGCGGTCTAAGTTTCCATCGTACCCATGGTTGATTGTTACAAACTATGAATCCAACTTCAATTGTTGTGAATATTGATTGTTGTAGGTGGAGGATAAGTGGAGTACAATAGTAGGAGTACAACTTAACATTTCATTGTTCAAAAGTGTAGCCTAGCTTACCGCTTAACATTATCTACCGATAGATATCGCAGCCCTTTTGTAAAAATGCAATGATGCAGGAAGCGAAACCCTGCGTAACGCACGAACACCAGACTGCAAAGACTTCAAGGCCATGTAAAGATTAACCTGTTCCAGTCCCACGGTATAATTTGAGACCGAGACATACGACAACTCCACGACGAGAGCCCACCAAGAAGACAAAGACATGCCTTCGTAGAATTTCTCGTAGACAAAACACCAGAACTGGAAAGTAGAGATGATGTTGTAAGCGAATCTGATGATGATAATGTTGAAGAGACACTGTTGACGCAGAAGAATGTGGGTAACCCACCACAAGTTTTGCCTGTTCCCACGCCAAGAACAGCATTACGTCATGCAACACCTTCAACAAGCGCTTCAGATCCTGTTACACCTGCTCAGCAACCACCTTATCCTACCGCTGAATGGAAGCGAGAAGTAGTAATCAGGAAGAGAGGACGGGAAAAAGGTAGAGCAGACATCTACTATCGACATAATGGTGGACCACGCCAACAATCTGTCAGAGAAGTTGCCCACTATTGCATTCGACACCAATTGCCTTTCTGTCTACCAGACTTTAGCATGTTGTACCGCCAGCAAACAAGTGCGTCAACACCGTCGAGGATGGAGGACACTGAAGAAGAGAGGAAAGTTTACCGTGAGGCATGGCTGAATAGCCCACTTTATCAAAGACCAACTCGTGAAGTAGAATCTTCTGAAGAATCCCAGGATGAAACAAGCCCTTCAGAAGAACACGTGAAATACCAAGACGACGATGAAGATACATTCGACGATCTTCCAAGCCGGAAGCCTTATGTGCAGGTATCTCTGTTCCGTCTAACTTCGAGGAAGCAATATGTTCAGAACAATCTGACGAATGGAGAAAAGCAATGGATGAAGAGATGTCCACCCTGCAACAACGACAGGTTTATACGTCAGTTAAAAGAAGCCCTGAGAAGAAGACCATCGGCTCACGATGGGTCTACACGGTCAAGCAAGACTCAACCGGTAAACCTGCCAAGTACAGAGCAAGAAAGAAAGACAGAAAGTGCATGACGTACTCGCCCATCACTGCCTTCACTCTAGTGCAATACTTCTTTGTGTTATTAGTGATTTGTTATGGATGGGTAACATGTCACCTTGATGTGAAGAGGTCGTCTTTATACGACAAGCTTCAAGAAGAAGTGTATCTGTGACCAGCTCCTGGATATCGACAAAGCAGTAACATAGTCTGGAGACTACATAAAGTGTTGTATGGTCTGCATTAATCCAGCAGACAGTGGTTCACAGAATTGGATAAAGCCTTTGAAGGACTTGGATTCAACAAAATTCAAGCGACCAATTACACGTATCAAACCAAACCTGTTGCTTCAGTACATGTCGATGACCTTGCGATTTTCGCCACGGACCACGACACCAAGAACGACATAATTAACATCTTATCTGGCAAATATGATGTGAAGAACCTAGGGGAACTTAGATTTCTCTCTGTGGAATTTGAACAAATCACTGGTTTCTGGACATTCCACCAAAGAGGATACATCCAACGACTTGTTTCACACTACAAGTTGGATAACCTGAAGCCAGTTCAAGTTCAAATCCCATTGGAAGCAGGAGTACTGCTTACTGCTCGCAAAGCCCAGGGTTCACATCCAGAAGACGCTAATGCTTACAGATCACTGATTGATGCTTTGACGTTTTTTGATCGCGAACTCGCCCGGACATTCTGTTTTCTGTGATCGACCTAGCATAATATAACACTAACCCTGGTCAAGACCATTGGAGAAGCCTACAAAGAGTCCTATTGTACACGTCGACTACCCAAGACTTAGGAATCGTCTGTGAGCCGACAACAAAAGTGCTACACGGACAGCTCATGGGCTTCTATTATCGACGACCGGAAGTCCTGGTCCAGTTATGTTGGATTACTGTCCGGGATACCCATGGATCCCTGTGCATATGCCAATCAAAATTCAATGCGACAACCAAGCCTCAATTGCATTGGACAGAGATAACCTTGAGCACATGCAAACGAAGCATGTGGACATCAGGTACAAGTTTGTGCGCGACGCCTTTAATGATACCAAGCTTGTGCTGGAGTGTGTCTCCACCCAACAAAATCTGGCAGACATCTTCACAACTAGCCATTTGTAGGTGAAGAGTGAAGTGTTTGTGAGTGATGTGCAGTGCGCAAATCGTGTGTGATCTTCCAAACTGCCTGGAAAGGGGTAGTGTGTAAGTTAATATGTGTGGTTCCAGCCAGCCTGTAAGTGCGGCCACCAAGCCAGGCCGCCTGTTCGCCCAAGCGCAAGTTCGCGCGTGTGTGTGAATCAAGCACGCCCGGGGCCATTGACCTTCTGGAGCAAACCCCCGAAGAACTTCCTTTGCCTTGTCGATGATGACAAAATGGACGAGCGTGCAAGCTGTCCTTGTCCTGTCCTTTGCAAACTTGCTATTTGCAAGTTTGCTCACAATTATGGTTTGGTAGTGACTATAAAAGAGTGCAGTGAACTATAAACATAAAGCAAACCTGTGTAATTTGTTGTATGCTCGCAACCAAAAACGTCAACAAATAAATTAAATTGGCGTCAGATATATTCTTCAAAAATGGGTCTAAGCCTTTTGCCATTATTCTTTATGTGTTTAGTATTTGCAAGTGACATAAACTATCTCTGCATAAAATCCAATTATGAATTTAACAGTGCGGGTGAGTGTCTGGTGCGCGTGTGCGGACGAACACCTGGTGTGCGTCTGTGAACGTGCACGTCTGCAGACGAGCGCCTGATACATGTGTGCGGACGAGTGTCTGGTGTGCGTTTGCAGACGAGCATCTGGTGCGCGTGTGCGGACGTGTGTCAGGTGCACGTCTGCAGACGTGTGCGTGCATGTGTACACAGACGTGCAACTGGTACGCGTGAGTGTGCATGCACGGACGTGCGACTGGTGCCAGTTTGCGGACGACCAGTTGCGCATGTGTAAACGAGTGCCAGATACGGGCTAGCTAAAAAGCAAATTAAGGTGTGAGAGCATTTACATCGGGAAACCTCTCACCATGGTAGGTCCCCAAGAATGGAATTGGTAGTTTAAATAACGTGATTTATATTTGTTTATTATAATAAAAGGCTTTTTTTAACTGTATTGTATTCAAAAAGGAGAGTTAAAATCCGGTACACAGCATTTTATACGATAAAAAGAAAGAATTCCGAGTTTCAGGCCACTAGACGCCGTTGTTAGCAACGACGGCTTCTTATGACGAGAAATGGTAGTAAAAACATGAGAGTTCGACATTAACCATTTTAGTACCATCTCTTGCCACTAGACGCCGGTGTTAGCAAACTGATTTAACGTTTATTCGTATATTTTTAATTTTTTCCCGAAACGAACAAACATTTGATCAAATTAGGTAAAAGTCTAAGGGCGCGTTTGCGCAACGAATCGCCTTTGCATTCTAGTAGCTAGAAGCTAGAAAATATCTGAAATTCCAACATGGCGGCGGTTTTAGCTCTGCCAGCTCGCAACGAAACGAGTCAATAACTGAGTTTTAAAGCCATTGGGAAAATTGTTTCGTCAGGAGGAATTGTTCATCTTATTGTCACGGGTTATAAGCCTGCAGGTATTTACTCAAACGACATCGAATTTGGCTAATCCATGTAGATTTAAATTCTAAATCGCGATTAAATTCGAAACGCACCCTAGCTTCGGAAAAATGCGCGAATTATTTAAACTGCAGTTAGATTGACATACTTTGCTAACTATGCTGCAAGAAATGGTACAAAAATTGGTAAATCTAAAGTTTTGGTTTTTTTTATCTTATAAAATCCTGTTTGTGACGGATTTTATGTGTTCTTTTTGTATTAACCAGAGTTTTAAAAAAGTCTATAATTGCAGTAAACAAGTAACCTGATTTGGCGTCAGGCGGTGTTGATGTGTAACAAAAAGAGGATGGAGACTGGATTAGGATTAGGATTAGATTTGTTTGTTTGTCAGGCTTGTTTTCGGTCAAAGGCCGGCATTCGATTGGCGCGAAAGGGTTTCGGGTTCCAGCTATTATCGATTTAGCACTATTGACAGATTGGAGTTATGATTGTGAACAAGTGACATCTGGTGCTGATATATTGCCATTCTCTTCAGGAACTGTGTAGCTTTGTTGCGCACCCAGCTAAAGTCGAAGCGCCAGACGGTGAGAGGGGACAACTTTGCTAGTTTATCTTCGTGAACTGTTAATTTCTCTACAGTTTTTCTGTAGAGTTAAAAGAGAACGAAATATTTGCGTCTTTATTAAACGATTTATAACGACTAAAATTTTTTATGGCCCTTTTATATATGCATGAAATTCCAGGAATTTTTAAATCGGTCATTATGACATTGCAACCGGTATTCACAGGGTTTGGCTTGTTTCCATGCTTTTCACAAAGATCGAGGAGTGACTTGGAACTTTGAAAGTGTTTTTCCCGAATTGTCAGTGTTTTATTTTTTTGGATGCTGGATGATTGTTACCCGTTTCGCCGAATCCCATTTTGCCGAATAATTTTTCCCGTTTCTCTGCAAAATGTGTTAACAGTTTTAGAAATTTTTTTATTTGGAAAGCTTGACTGCCTATTTACACAAGCGGGTGCAGCGACTACCTAGTCATAACCGGTCTTCTATACACTTCCGCTACTTTGGGGCCACTTCCGCTTTATAGTCCTGGGTTTTTTTTTTCAGTAATCTTAACGAATTTTTCGACGCTGAATCGAACGGTGATAACAGTTTGTCTCTGTCTGGTACCGTTTCATGGATGACGGGATCACTTGTCGGCCACTTCTGCTTCATACTTCTGAATTTTTGCTTCGTTTTAAGTCATTTTTGGACTCAGGGTCTAATGGTGAAAACTGTTTGTTTTTATCTGTTACTGTTCCCAAGTTGAAAAAAGCGACGGACGGATAAAATCGTTGCAATAATCTTCCCAACAGTTTCGGCTGTACAGAAGAATAAAAGAATAAAATAGAAGAATAAAACACCTATACTTAAACTTAGTTATTAGTTTGTTGGTTTTTATAGGCTATGCTTATGCACTGCTTTTAAGTGTATAGACTGGAGTAAGTGGCTTTCAGCCTTTCCTGCTCCAAATCACCTTTTTATGGTGATTAAATTACATTTATTACTATTATTATTGTTATTATTAGCCGGTCTGTGTCCCTGAGTATTTCCCGTGCGTTAGACATACGGTAGTGTATTAGGCCAATTGCTCTATTTGTATCACCCTGAAGTTATTGTCCGTTGACTTTGTTAATTATTAAATTGTAAACAAAGGCAACTTCAACTGGTAGTTTACCCCTCGCTTTACCCCTTTTGGCGCGCATTCTTGGGGTTCATTGTTTACACGGCAGCAGAAGTTTTCCCGGTTGAGCCCGACCCCCCATAAAACTGTACTATTAGCATCAATATCCGCAAATCATTTGTAATTCGTGCAGGAATCAAGACACACAATCGTTCAACAGCTGAACCTACGGCGTGATCCACAAAAAAAGCAGAATTTGAAATTTTTGTAAGTACATATTTTTTTCAAAGTTAAAAAAAAAAGTGCAAATATAGGGACCACTTTTCCGGATTCAAAATCCAATTCTCACTCAGAAACAAGTGTGTCTCATTTTCCGAATTTAAAAAAAAACCCTTAAATAAAAACTGTCAACTTTCTTTCGGTGTGGCCATGATAAGTAAGTTAATCGGAAAAGAGAAACAATGTTGCAGTTATAAACTGGAAACAAAAAAAAAACGGTAAATAATTGTTTTAAGCCTAAATGGCCGCACTAGGCATTCTACAGCACCTCAGTTATACGATTTGTTTCTTTAAGCCTATTGGAATATTTGAGTTTACCGTATATTAGCCGTTTTTTTTACGATTTTTCTGAAGTTCGTTTGTGTTTATAGTAGACTAATAATGAAAAAAAAAAAAAATGCTACAGCATACAGAGCTAAAAAATCCCTAAAATTAGCGAATGAAGAAAAAATGGTGTCAGGCGTGGTTCCACGCAAATTTTAAGCGACGCCCAGTTCCTAATGTTCCGCTGTGGCGTCGCGAATATTTTATGTTAGTA